>VZUI01054689.1:0-33851 GCA_013401135.1 Cettia cetti
CCGAACTTTCTGGAAAGAGGGGAAGGTGTCAGGGAGATTGGCAGGGAGGAGGTGGGTACAACTTTATTGGAAGGGACCATTCAGGGAAAATTCACGGGGAGGAAAGGACAAGACCAACATAAGACACACTATCGCACATCCACAGCGTTTGCTTCTTATCCTTGGCCTCCCTTGCCTGGCTCAAACCCCAGTTTGTTGCTAAATAAAGGTTGCTTTGTCATGGTCATCCTCTGGTGAGCACCTCCTCTGCACCTGAGCTGTTCCTTTGCACATTATCAGCAAAGTACCAGCTATTTTTGCAAATGGCCTATTGAGTTACTACCATTAACATTTCAGTCTCACAGCCACACAACAGCTTACTCCCTGCCTTGCACAATTTTTCCTCTAAAAGTTGGGAGCTGCACTCAGCACAGTTCCAAAATAAAGTTGAAACCAATCCAGGTGATCGGAGGTACTCTTGAGTCCTTTTCTGGGAGGCACTTTTGAGTCCTCTTCTGAAGCAGGCAGTGTTTTCTCAGGTCAGAATATTGTTTTGCCTCATAAAGAAGTGGCAGCTACTGTTTCTTCCATCATGAGAATTATTATGTCCGTGGAGACCCTTTGCCACTGAGCAAAGTGTCACAGGTTGCGTGCTTCAAATCAGGTAAATCACCTACTGGTTTTTTTTGCTGCTGAAATTTTGTTGACTCACAACTTTGGTTATATTAAACAGAAGAAAACACAGGCAGGAATTTGTTATTATAGTTCCTCTGAAACTCCATTTTAATTATCTGATTCTGCATGTTTCATTAAATGTGTAGAAATGTTGTTGATATTCCTATGGCAGTAATGACTTTATGGGACATTAATGCTAGCGTCTAATGCAATTCCTGGTACAGAAAATGTATACATCAAGTGTCTATATAATAAAATTGTTTCATTTTTGACATACAATCATACATTTTAAATGCACTTAGAATGTACAGATTCATAATACAACAATTTTGTCGTGTTTGTGCAAATGCTCTTTTTACCATGCTTAGAGATTCATGAGTACTAAGTGAAAAATCTTGCTTTAATGAAAAATACATTTGTGGAAGATTTTTGAGCTAGATAATTACAGAGGTGTACACCCTGTCCAAAGACCAGGTTGTTTGCTTTCCCCATAAGAGCAAGATAGGAAGTCAGATTTTTAGAGCATTTTATTTGAAGATGTAATTAAGTGACCAACCCTTTCCTAAATATGTCCTTTTATACTGCAAGGAATGTTTTCCACTCCCAGTTGCCTACAAAGTTTTAGGCCAGTGCATAATTTTTTGTCTCTGACTTAGAGGGGAAAAATAACCCCAAAAACAGAAAAAAAAAAAGAAAGAAAAAGCCAAACAACAACAAAGAAAAAACAACCAAACCTCCCCCACTAGGGAATCCTGATATTGTTCTACCCTGGCCACTGTACCCACACGAGCATTCTGCTAGTGCTCGTGGGGGTTACCCACACAGGGAATACAGTAAAATGCTTTCTGAGAATGACACTGCTCAGACATTATTATCTACACCTGCTCAAATACTCCACAGGACTGATTAAACTGTAGTACCAGCCAGTTCTACCTTCCCTGAACCTGCCATTCTCAACAACTGCAGAGGAAATTAATTTATTTATATAAATAAGGGGGATAATAGTTAGCTAAATACAAAACCAAATAATTCCTCTTGTATTTGCTGCAGTGTTAATGCTGCTGAAACATAATAAGATGAGTTATCTGTCCCCTGGTGACATCCATATTCTCAGGCTTTATTGAAAGAAATCTGTAAATGTGTGATTCTTCTGCTGATCCATTGCTGCAGTTTTATGAAATGACAGACACCTCTCCACTGCTAGGTGGTACTGTGGACTGTGAAGGGACATCCAGGCATTTAATACTTGCGATTTCCACATGATTAAATAAATAGCACCTCTAGGTCAAGTACAAAGCACCATTAAATAGTGGAACTGAGCAGAAGCCTTTCGATAGAATTCTGCTAAATTTAATATAGTGTAAAAGAAATTGTCCTTACTCTCCCTCAAGTCACAGAGAATAGACCATTTGCATATAAATTTCACTGCTGCAGCTTTTGCATAATGACAAAAATGCACCTATTCAAGGCTAGTTCAAAATATACAGTGTGGATGCCTAAAGAAGCTGGTTTTATGTGTAATTATATTGGATATGGTATTTTATCTTGGGTAGTATGAAACAGAAAATTGTGCATTTCTAAATTTACTATGATTTTTTGTGACCCATGACTCAGAGATTTTTGTTTTCTTTCTTAAATTCCTGGTTTGTTTTTTTTTTTTTATAATCAAAATAGCACCAGTTGTAACATTCCTAGCATGGCAGCCTCTTTTGCATCTCCTCAGTGACAATTCCTTTACTATCCCCATGCATTTAATGATCAAAGTTCTTTTTTGATAGGTCTTAATTTAACATGATTTAAAATACTATACTAATAAATTTTAAGATAAAAAAAAATAAAAGAATGATAGCTGCTTCAATAAAGGCGTTGTAGACTTTGTGAGAAAATTGCAAGAACAGAGATTGAACAGGACAAATGTTGGAGATTACATGACACATAAAAACCCCCACCTTTATTTAATCTATTTACCTAGGATCTGATTATTTTCAATTCTTTTCTCCCTGAAAATAATTATGAATTTTTAATTGCTGTATGAATATTCTACTAGATATTTGTTGTTGTTGTTACAAATATGAAAGACTTACTTGCAGCTGTATATGTTATCAATAGTATGAAGACTAAGAAAAAATCAACCTTGTTATTATCAAACTTAATAGGCATTAGGATACATAATTATTAAATAAGTACATGCTAAAGAGTAAAATTTAATAGTAAATTTAATTAGACTCGTAATATCATCTCCCACTTCAAAATTGAATGGGCACTTTTTTCTGAAGATGTCACTAATCTTTCATAGACAAATCGGATATTTTAAGGACAAGTCCTTAACAAATTTATAAGTATTGGTATGTCTTAGGGTTTCCAGAGAGAGTTATTAAGACTCATGTTGCTCTTTTCATCATATCTGTACATGTTCCTACATACAGAACAAATACTGGGCTTTTTTGTTTATCCTTTCCTCTTGCTGGCCAAAGCTGGGAAAAAGAAAAAAAAAAAAAAAGGAAGAAGTAGTGTTTCTTAAAATTTGTCATGGTGTTACATGTTCTCCTTAATTAGGCTCTGGCTTCATTGGCATACTTCTCTTCCTTCAGTCTTGTAGTATCTGAAATTTTTTATTATAGCTGCAGTGTCATGATAGTTTCTGCTCTATAAGCACAGGTATAAAATGTCAAAATGACAGAAATTCTGATCTCATTGTCTTTCAGATTTTTTATTTTTTTAGATTCTGGGTTTGTTCTTCAGTTTTACATTTGCCAAATTCTTCCCTTTTTTTTTTTTTTTTTTTTTTTTTTTTTTTTTTTTTTTTTTGGCTGGTTGGTTTTGTTTTGTTTTGTTTTTGTGGTGCTGTTACTGCTGAGAAGTCGTAGAATCATGGAATTATTTGGATTGGAAGGGGCCTTAAAAGATCACCCACTTCCAGCCCCCCTTGTGGGGGAACACCTTCCAATAGTCTAGGTTGCACAGAGCTCCATCCAATCACACCTTGAAAACTTCAAGGGATGGGCCATGCACAGCTTCTCTGGGGAACCTGCTCCAGTGTGTCAACACCCTTAGACCAAATGACTTATTCCTAATATCTAATCTAAACCTACCCTCTTTCAAACACATTCCCCTTTGTCCTGTTACTACATGCCCTTATAAAAAAATCCCTCTCCAGTTATCCTGTAGGTTCCCTCCAGGTACTGGAGGGCTGCTATGAGGTCTCTGCTGAGCCTTTTCTTGCCCAGTCTGTACAACTCCAGCTCTCCTAGCCTGTCTCCATAGAAGAGGTGCTGCAGCCCTTTGATTCTCTTGCTGACTCTCCTTCCTCCAGTGTTTCATTTTTTGTATAATCTCAAATACTTGCTCCTATTGCTACCATACAATTCCCCAGTTTAGTTTGCTTCCTAGGCCTTAGTGGCTGAAAACTTATGATAAATTCTGGAGATTTTCAGGGCTGCGGTTGCAAATTAAGTTATCATCTGAAAGTCTTCCTTTTTGCCCACACTTGCTACTAACAGGTACAGATGAACCTGTGAAACCCAAACAGTTATCTTACATATTTTCAAAAGGCTTCTTTTGCAGTGATGTTTTCAGCTGTCCAGTTCTCCCATGCAAGGCATTTTTTCCTAATACAATTTTTCCTTCTACCTGAAGCCAAAAATTCTGCTACCAGTCCGTTTTATTGTGTTTAAGTTCCCATGACATAAGATGAGTCAGTTCCTTTTTCCACTGCTTTCAAACAGCTTATGACAAATTCTTTCATATGTTAGGGAATTGTTGTCATTAATATTCCCATTTTTAACTTTCATATTTTCTTTGGTTTTATTTTGAAAAATCTAAAGAACAATGTTTCATCTGTCCATACATAGCTCAACCACTTGCTAGTCCTCTGACTGAAAAGGAAGGTTGTTTTCAGTATTCAGTTTTTGTCCTTCTTCAGTTCTCTTTTGGTTTTTGGTTTGTTTTGGGGTCTTTTTTGGGGTTTTTTTTTTTGGTTTTTTTTTCTCTTAATTACCCAGCCCAGAGAATACTCTGGTTCTAAGAGTCTAACTGCTATTGTGGAAAGATGAGTAACTGCATCTCCTTCATGCAGGTTATGCTTCTTATAGAATGTTTTGTATTGAAAAGTTTATTAAGTGAATAACTCTTAAATAGTCAGACAAATCCTGAGGCAGTGTTTGGTGAGAAAACCTGCTGCTTTTTACAAGAGGTTGAAAACCTAAGGGATATAGCAACCCTAATTAAAGCTCGGGAGAATTTTGAAGCCAGGAAGACACAGAGCAGCAATAAAAAGCTACTGAATTTTGTGGTCATAAAATCTAACATTAACTATTTCAATCTAAAGTGAAGCATAAAATGAGAAATGTCAATGCCTGATTTTAACAATGCCTGATTCTCAGGAGAGAACTGAAACAGAAGACATGGAGACATCTAAAAAATCTCTCTTGTATGGCAGTGACTGTTCATTTTTTCAGATCTACTAATAAATTACAAAGCTCAAGCTTTGTAACTCTTCAGAGAACTTCAATTTAACTGCTCAAAAGAGATGCTAAATCAATTTGTGGAACAGTTTTTTAAGTAACATAGTGTCAAGTATAAGTACATAAATCAGTTGTTCCAAAGCCGTATTCAGATACCCCAAGGGTCGAGTGAGAGAGCCCCAAATGAGGCATTATTGATGGATCAGATGTGCAGAATAGTTTTATTATACTAAAGGCAAATTTGAGTTTCTGGCACACTGATTTTACTAATATAGCTCCAGGGGAGTTTAAGAATGGCTTTTAGGATGCCATGAGTATAGGAGCTAACAAATACTTGCTCTGCAAGAGTGTATGATCAGCTAATAGGGGATAAGAATCATTGTATTTATCTCTTAATAGCCTTTAAGGAAAGAGCCCCAAACCAGAATTCTCATTACAGAAGGAAATGAAGTAGGGATATCTGAAGTAAGCTGGCATGGACTAGATATTTTTCTGTGATTATTTAGTGAAATAGTACTGACTTGTTAACTGTCCATCAGTTGTAGGTAGACATTGAATCACCTGTGTTTTTTTACATCACGGTACCAAAGTAGGATCTTTTCTTTGTGATTTATATATAAATCACATGAATTTTTTCATCTGAATGAAAACAGATGCTAGCCCTCACCCTATTTAATATTTCTTTTATAAATCTTTTGTTAAATTATAAGCATATTTCTCAACATCACCTCTTTCCAGTTGATTGTAACATGTTAATGAGACTGCCATTCACTCAAAGTCAGTTTTTTAGATCAAATAGCAAGAGAGTCATACTGAGATGCTAAAATGAATACATTACAATAATTGAGCTTTCAATTTACTGAGAGCAAACAACATGAGTGACGGGCAACAACCAGATCACCAGAAATGTTCCATTTCTACTTTATGCATTTGATTCATTTTTCACAGCTTTGACACAATTTTCTCCACCCTGAACTGACTTATTGACTTCTGTGATCTCCTTTCTCTATGCTCAGTCTTTTCACTATACCTTCACACCTTCATTTTGCATGGTCTTTTTTTTCCTTCTTTTTATCTGCTTCCTCCTGTTACTATAGGACACACAATGAACACACGTACACCACTAGGTCAGGAAAGGAAGAAGAAGAAGAAAGTTTATTTGTTACTTCAGTTTATATAGATTTTGGACAATGACCATGGATTGAAGGATGAGGTTGCCACCTCTCCAACCGCACTGGTCAATCTAGAAGTCCATCAAGTTTCTCCTCCCCAAGAGCGGAATGTCAACAACAAAAGAACGTTAGATAAACATTCTTTTGTTTACATGAAAATGTGTGAAAAATCTGAGAATCTGACTCCAAATATGTAAACATTTCAGAAGGCTAATAAGAATTGTAAAAGAACAGGGCAACATCTCCCATTAAATTGTTTTAGTTCATGACAGGTTCTACAAAAGCAATGTCATGAAGTCACAAGCAAAACAGCTGCTTAAATGTACATCCAATCTGGTACCATGTCTCTGACAAGCTTTTTCAAAAGTTTCCAAAATATTTTGAAACTGAAATTGTGAACTCACTGACAGTTTGGTGTTGTAAACTCATAATTGGGACTCTTTTTCCATCTTACCTTCTTTTTAATCTCCTGCACTGAGATGTCAGGTCATTAAGAGAGAATAGTAATAAAAAAAATAAAGATAAATTTGACTTTAAAGGTTTCCCAGAGTGAAACTTAAACACCAACAACAAAAAAAATAGGCACCTGTGCATGAAAATATTATGTGTAATGATCAATATCTAATTATAATGTAATTATGGCTTTCAAATGAATGAAGATAGTTTTAGCATAAAATACAATTAGAAAAATAGATGTGGAGATGTTTTTAACATGTCCCAGTATGGTCATTATTTTAGTATTATTTTTCCTGTAAATGGGCCTGCCTTTGTGCCCCATTTACACATGACAGATATATAGTTCTAATATTATAGTAGTAAATGTTAAATTGCAACCAGAGGTAGTATTTTAATCTATTTGCTTTTGCATTTGCAAACTATTGTCTCTACATCTGTGATCATTACATGTTTCACCCAATTTGTACCATTACCTACAATTTACACCCTATTATTTTAAAACGAGTAAACTCTGGCCCTGGTAACAAGACGAACAATCTGTGTTAAAGAGAGAAATGTACAACATAGGCTGTTTTCTCTATTCCCTTAATTAGACTGGAAGTACTGTGTTATTGTTAACCTGTGACTAGGCATGCCAGATGATTTTCTACATTATTTGTGCTTCCTGATCCAGCAGATTAATTAGAAGTCCTTTGGGAATTTTCAACACCTTTTCCTTAGACTTTTTATTTCCATCCTCTAGACTTAGCTTTTAGCATGATTACAAGAGAAGTTAGGCACTACAGGAACTGTAGCAACTAGATGTAGCTTCTCCTCTTTACTGCAATAAAAATACACAGAAATAAAAGACAGAGTTCACTGAAAAGTAGATCAATAAGTACACATGCAAACATACAATATGGAATTTTTCTTTGCCACATGAATGTTAACATGCTTGCATATTTTAACTTTTGCAGTTTCTTTCTCCCAAATTGTTTTTATTTGCTGTTACGAAACACAGGAAAACATCTCTGCATTGTCACCTACTTAAATACATTTTAATTAACCTTATATTTGATACCAAGAGCTAATGTGGAATTTTCCAATTTCAATACCTTTTATCTCTCACCATATAACTAGGTGAAAACAGGAAGGGTTTTTCTGTGTTTCTTGTTGGTGGGGGAACTTGTATAACATCATATAAACATGAAGGTAATTATCCTTCAGTTGTATACACCCAGAGATGTCTGACTTTCGAATTTAAGAGCAAAATGTTGTATACTATTTTTCAAGGGGAATAGAATTGCACTGGTCCAATCACCCAGTCACAGTAGGAAAATAGCATCACGTATATTAGAACTATATTTGTGTGGAAAAGCGCAAGATGCTTCCTAAGCCGTGGGCTCATAACCGTGTAATTGACCTTTTTGCCCTCATATGATGGAGCTGTTCAAGCCCAACAGGTACTGTGATCCTTTCAAGCATTCTTTCTCTGCATTGCCTGATTTACTGCTTGCAGAAGCAAGAAGCCCAAGAGAAAATCCATTCTAAACAAACCACAGGAATAAATTAAAAAAATGGAGAAATGAACTCGGGCTTGTTTACTGCCGAACTCCTCTGCTTCTTTACACCAATTAGTAATAGACAAAAATGGTAATATTACCACTCTACTTTCATGAATAAACGTCCTACACTACAGGTAGATGACAGCAAAAGCTCCACAGAAAAAGGGCTTAAATAAATAAATAAATAAATAAAATTTCAAAGCATTGGATAGAACTCAGCACTATTTTTGTAATACTTTGATACACCTTGCTGTTTGGGCCAGCTTATTGTTTTCCAAAAGCAAATATTCAGCTTTTCAGAAGTAGCTTCATAACTCAAGAAGAAAAATCACAGCTGGCATGGGTGGCTCACAGTGCCCAGAGAGGGTACTCTGCACTGCCAGAGGCAGGAAAGCTTCTCTTCCTTCCTTGCTTATTTAAAGTATTGCTTATTAATATAGTTAATCACTCATTTTCTACAGTAAAAATGCTGCATTCAGCAAGATATTTAGCTCATGTCCATTTGGAAGATTAACTTCTTTATGTTTGGCTATCCTTACAGAAGTTAGATGATCACAGTTGTTTAATTTTTTTTTTTTCTGAATCACTGCTACTGGGTGTTTTTGGGTTTTTTATGAGATCTGGTGAATTAGGACTTATATAAAACTGTTTATTCTGACAGAGCTGAAACAAGATCCCAAAATAAATTCTAGCAGTTGCTTGGCAGTATTGTCAAAATAAAGAGAATTTTTCTTAGCACACAAATATTCAGTATTGGAAGAATTTACTGCTCATCTGCTTCTATTCCAGGTTTTAAGTAAAGACTGTAGCACTTGAATATGTATCTGTATAACAATCTGAAGTTTACTCTCCTCCACTTTTTTTAATATATGATTCTCTATTCTTGAGACAAGAGAGATCCCTGAGCCAGAGCAGATACTCACAAGGAGGAGAGAGTATTGCTCTAGAACCTGTTAGAGTTGTGAGTATCTCTGTGGAGAAAGGCGAACTACACTGTGGAGATGATCTCTTCATGCATTCTGCATTCTTGCTCAATGATAAAAACGTCTGCAAGATTTCTACTGATGTTTGCTGTTTGTTTGAGGTGTTAAAAGAAGTACAGCAGTACTACATGACATTATTTTTGCTTGTAGGTATTACATTTATTTACTGGCTTCTCGTGCTGGACAATATGCTATTTGAGAGTTCCGGGATTCTGAAGACTTACAAGTCTTATGGGAGTTTGCTATCAGAGTGTTTGTAGACTTCCAGAGTGTAGTATATTTGTAAACTTCATATGAACTTAGAGTAATTTGGAAATGATCAGTACTTTCCTCTATTTTAATAGATTTTTATAAGATTTTGGTAAAGCACATGGAAGTGACTGAAAATGTTCAGATTATTAGGTTTTTTCTTTTTTTCTGTCAAATCTCTTTTTGTTTCAATTGTGTATCAATAACCTAGTTTATTAACATAGGCATAAAAATACTGCAGTACTGCCCTAAAGATAGTTTGTGTCAGCAGAAAGAATAGTCAAGCTCAAGCAGCACTCATTTTAAGCTAAACAGTTCAAAGAAAAAATTATTCCATGGAAAGTTAGTCTGTAAGCCCCTGCACCATCCCACAAAACAGAAAACCTGTTGTGGAAGGTAGAGAAAATTAAGACTTTCTTGCTCCATGCTTTGAGCCATGCTTCTGACTTAATTCAAATACTGCACAAGATCATTTTAATTCATGCTATCAAAAGCCCTTGAAATACAGAGCATAGTGTAAATACAGCCAAATTAGGACAAGAAAGGGCAGTTAACACTCTGTCCAGATTTTTCCATTGTGCATGCATAAGTCGAATTAGAAAGTTAGGCTGATACCAAATTTAGACAACCCTTTGGACTAAATGAAAAATTTAAAAGTGATCTATTGCACTTCAATTTCTTTGACAGTAGCTCTGAGACTTGCAGTCCTCTGGCTGGTGCCATACTTGGCCTGTAGCATGGAGGAATATAGTATTGGAAAAAAGGATTAGTCCGAGACTACTTGTTAAGGTAGAGAAGAAAAGGAGAAACAGTTACTCGTATTCTAGTGATGGTTTGCTAGGTCATTTTTGCTCATCAGAAAGTCTTGATAGGAAAATAAGGAAGTGAAAATCTATATCTAAATGTGAAGCTTTAGGCATAGATAACTGGTCCAAGATCTTTCACAGTGAGTAGTTTATCATCAGCATAGGTTTATTTTACTCAGACCTTCAGTTTAACAGTGACATTATTCTTAACTCTCTTGAGTTAACTTATTGAGTAACTTATTTGACCAATTAAGAATGTTGTTTTGGTAAGTTACTGCCTTAATAAAATTGATTAAAAAGGCCTAATGAAATAAACCTGGAAATCTTTAATTTATCTGACAGTACTTATGAGTAATTAGGACTATATCAACAGTTAGCTAAAAAGACCCAGTAATAAAGAGCAGGCACTGGGGTTTATCTTCCAGTTTGCAGAAATGAAGCAGGCAAAGTGACCACCAAAATGATGTTGTTGATTTTGTGAAAGCACCAGGAGAGCAGATGATGAAAAATTGCAGGTACATAAAGCTGTTGCTATGGCATTCAATTCTTGCATCTCTGTGTCTGGATTTAGTGCCTTAGACTGAAGCCTTAGACTGAATTACAAAATCATGTATTCCAAATGCTGCTTATCATTTCAACAGAGCCTAGTAATAAATGACAGGAAATGCATTACCCGCCTGAGATATGTACCAGTGGATGAGCAAAGATTGAATTCAGGCATCCTAAAATGCTCACTTCTTTTTTTTTTTAAACTGTCATTTGTCACTCCTAACATATCTTTGTAATTCCAAGGCACGAGGTGGTGTTTGAAGACCAGATTCAGAGGCTTTGAGCAGTTAGGGATAGTGGCAACATGAGGGAAGGATATACAATACATCTGTAGATTTAATCAAAATCCATGATTTAGAGCAGAGGGGGGAAAAGAAAACAATTAGAAATGTAAACTTTAAGTAACTGCAATATGGTTTAGTAGGTTTAGTACAGGTTTAGTACAGCACAGCCATTTATGCAATGCACTGCCACAGAAGATACTGCTAACAAGAGATTGTCAAGTGGACTTCTGAAGAGTCATAACAGCAGCCACTCTGAGACAACGAAATAGGGACAGGCAGACCTTTCTGAAAGAGAACAAATGATGGCACCAATACCTTTTCTGGACTTTCTTTGACCTTTCCTCCTTCTTTCTAGTGGTTTGTTTTTGGGTTTTTTTTGGTTTTTCTTTTTTTTTTTTTTTATTTCCTCAGTATTGACATGTTTTGCATTTGACATTCCCTACCTTTCCCCTTTCCTGGAATCTTACATCTTCTGGTTTTTTGACCTTCCTCATTATTACTTTCATCCCTTCCACTTTTGACTTCAGTTATGTCCTTTTCCTGCCCTCTGGTTCTTTTCCCTCAGTCTCCTCTGGCCTTTTTCTCATCATACAGTATTTTCTCATTTGGAAACAAAGAAAAATCCAGGGCAAGTTTCAATATCTTATGTTTTAACAACAGCTTCATCCTCCAGAGTGGCCTTCAAAAGCCATCTTGCCCCATTCAAGTAACTTGAGAATACATTTCAGAGCAGATGTTTAAATGCTGTCATCTCATTTAGGTCACTATTTCTCTTGATTCCTTCTCAGGGATTCCCCAGTTTTTGTATCTTCCAGCCTACATGATATCTCTTTACATCAGCTGTCCCATACAGTTTAATGCAATCGTGACTCCCTGTTCCAAAACTCGTAAGGACACAGAAGCTTTCCGTGTGCACATCAAACATGAAAACTTAGGAGATAATCAGGAAAATTGGGGTTTTTTCAGTCCATGCTTTTTTTTCCTGTATATGTGGTTTTCCCATCAAAACATTTACAAAATGTTTGGATCTAAGTAAAATGCGGGTTCATGACCCAAATCCCATTTAGGACTGTGTGAAAATGTTACCTTAATCTTTGAGTAAAACAAGAATAAATTGATTTCTTCTGTTATACACTTTTAATGGGATCAAACTCTGGCTCTCTTGCTCTCTTGCTCTCTCTCTCTCTCTCTCTCTCTCTCTCTCTCTCTCTTCTGCTTAGTGGTCATGATCAAGGCAGAAAACTAAAAGAAAATTCCACACTAGAAAGTATAAATAACAATTTTGCCTAAAGTATTTTGAACACACAAAACTTTAAAGGCTTATCACAAATAAAAAAAAATCTCCTGAGATCTGAAGAGATTTAATATAATTTGAAGATAAACTGATTTAGCAGTGTAGATTGAACATATTAGATTTTATCTGGCAAGTTATGCTCACAGCTAGGGACTTATAAAGCAAAATAATCTAATATGATATCATACTTCAATCAAGTTTAATCCTATGATAGTCTTTGTAAATACTTGTGTGAAGATTTTGTGGAACTATGATTTTTGTATTTAATTGTGCAAAAGTGTTACATTAACTCTGCCCTGATTGTTCAAAGAAACTCCCCATCCTTTCTTCAAAAATCTAAAACTTGGGGCATGTATCAGTGCCTTTGCCTCAGAGATTGAAACTTACCTGTTTCGTTGTGTAGTAAGGAATTGTTAGTGTTATAAAGGAACAACAGGGAAATAAAAATAAGGAAATAAAAAGAAAAGATAAAAAGAACTGTGGAAAAAAGGTGAAATGTTCTCATATACCAGGGCACATTCAACATGAAGGGCCATAGAATTTAGTCTAATTTCATGCAGAAGTATGGATTAAGTGATAATTCTTTTCATAGAAATTTTGACAATATATTAAAAACATGTGAAGGCACTTGCTTTAGGCAGAATAGTGACAGACTTTCAGAAATACCTGGAGATTTGTTTAATTTGAAGAGTATATTGAGGCTTTCATTTGTTAAAAGCAACACTATTGCTTCCCAGTTTTACATCTTACCAGGGATTTTCCACCTAGTGCAATAACACATGATATCTCAGCAAAAGTGAATTAGTTTTACTACTTGTGTTTGTAATCTCAGCAGTCTAGAAGTTCTGGCAGTGTCTCAGGTTACGTGGTGAGAAGGTGGGAGGAATCCCTGGAGAGCAGCTCTTACGTGCAAGACACTGACATTTGCACTTTTTTCTGCAGCTTCAGGTTTCATGAGAGGAGCATTGAGCAGAGGGATGTTTCATGGGTTCGTAGTGATACGAGATGTTCAGCACCAATAATACATTATGAATCTGAGATCTTTACAGCAGTGGACATGAAGCATCAAAAAACTCTCATCAGGAAAGGGACTCTGACAATTCAGAAATTAGTTGCAATTTTGATGTGGGAGGCTCAAGCTTCACAGTTCTGCAGGTACCCATCTAAAAAATTAAATATTTGCTTGTCATGAAAAGAGATTTAGGAATCAATTTTGAGAGAAGTTTTGTTGCTGTTTATTCAAATTACATACTGCTGTTGTGTATGAAGCCAGAAAATTATTGAAAATGATGCAGTGACTCTATTTTTCACTTATGAGCTCATAAGCTCAACCCAAGAAGACTTGCAGTATTTTCTTAATATTTCTTCAAGGCAAATGCTGGTGCAACAGCAGTGCATCTTTGCCCTGTGAGTGGCACCATTCAAATGAAGTGATTTGAAGTTTAACAACAGAATGAGATATGTTTATGTTCTTTCTTTTACAATCTACTCTTCAGTGCTCTGCCTTAAAGAAACAAAATTTGAAGTCAAAGCACTTCACAGAACAAAATTTAGTTGCAAAGATTTCACTGGCAGGGTAACAGCTTTGGTACAGTAAGATCAAAGCTACCTACACAACTTCTTATATGTCATTAAAGACTAATGCCATTCATATTGTCACTGCAGATTCCCTGCAGAATTTCTGTAGGTGAGGAATTTCTTAAGCAGAAACCAAAAAAAATTAATCTGCCTTTTGCCTCTGTAGAATCCCAGGTGGGTTGTCCCCCTCCTACCCCCCTCCTATTGGTATTGGGATGCCTAGGCTCAGGGTGTACTTCGGTTGTCTGCCCCTGAGAAATCCCGGCAGGGACCTCCTCCTGGGCTCAGGAGACCTTTCAGAGCCCTGGAAATTAGCCCTTTCCCTGCCCCAGCCACAGACATCATTACCTTGTTCCACTGCTCCAAGCACCTGGCCTGATTTGCTAAGGAACTTTGTGGTGGAATGTTAAGAAAATTTAAATCGTTTCAGAACACAGTGCTGTGCTGAGTTTGCCAACCCCAAAACTAAGTGGGAAGAGATTGCTTACTGGAGGCATAATTATCTGTAGCTCAAATTCATTGATTTTTTTAAAGCTGGTAGAGCATATTGAGAAGAAAATTTGCAGTGTTTGACTTGTTCTTATACCTTTCTCTTAACATTCTTTTTTAAACTGTTACATACAAAATGGGATGGATCTTTCTGTTTGACCCAGTATTAGCTTTCCTCTGTACAATAGTACAGGTGGGAATCTCAACACACTGCTGCTGATCTGTGGAAGTGCAGAGACTACCTAAGAGAATGAAGATGAGTTACTAAATTCAGGTCTCCAAACATTCTGTGCTTCTTTGCCTTACTCTGATGATACTTGAAGCGTTACCATTCCCGGATTCTCTTTTGGTTATCTAGTATCAGTTCTGAATGACCATGTCTCAGTCATTCCTTGTTTTCATGAATGATTTACCCTAGGAATGTCACTGTTATATGATAAAGTTCTTTTCTCCCTTATGCTTGTCTCATTTCACAAGTAGCAAAGGTGGGAAAGAAACCTCACAAGAGTTGATTGTGATCTCAGGCCTAGAAATGCACCAACAAAATTTAGTGTACACAAAAGCAAGAATTTTGTTCGCATCAGACATGACTATATTTCTCATGAGATCTTATTCATGAGGATAATGTTAGAGACATCATTCATAAAGGTAGTTGTTTTGCATCAGTGCCATTGTCTATTTTTTGGCAAAGTTGGCAACATGTGAAAGGTCATATAAATTTATAAGAGTACTTCATATTGTCAACTGGCTGACATCAGTCAGTTCTATCACTCTTTGTTCTGCAATCTGGTCCTGTCCTTACACCTTTATCTCAAGATTCTCCTTGTCTCTCCCTCACATCCTTTAGTTTTAGCTCTGGGGGCTGAAATACCAATCCTTTTTATTTAGAAGTTCCTGAACATTTTGTTATAAAATTTCAGTGGGACATCTGTGCTAGCCAGATATTGGCCTATTACCAGAGGGTTTTAATCTTTCTCCCTGAGCCATCATACATGAGAGCATAACCACAACAAGAGGTCATTATTCATTCTTTATTAATTCACATTGAAATGGCATATTTTAGAGCTCTTTGACTAAACAGCCAAAGTTTGGTATCACAGAAACAGGCTGCTGAAGAAAGTGTTAAGTGGAAGAGAGTTTTACACTAAACGAAAGCTTCCAGTATGTGGAAGGGGAAGGTAGCTGAGAAACAAGTATTCAGAAAAGCTGGATGAAGCAAGAGGATTAACAAAATTTTTGATCTACACAAATAAGCTTTTAAAATATCCTCACTACAAAGTAATCTGCCTTTAAAGAACAAAACCACCTGAATTCTCTTAGTGTGAACAAGCAGATGTCGTTTTAAAGGATGGAAATATAAGACTTATGATTTCTTTTTCAAATAATAAGTAAAGCTGAACTAAGAGCCAGGTTAAAACTGAAGGTAAATTTGTGGTGGTGACATGATCTAAGTGACACATAGCCCTACATCTTTTTTTCAGGACCAATTTCATCATATTCTAATATGCTTATGTCAAATTGCAGTGAATGAAATTTAGACTTCTTCCTCATTAAAATCCATGGAAGATTGCCAGGAACTCATTAAGCAATCTATTTGGTTAGCACTCTAGCCATATCCATGTGTAGTACAGTTTATTTCAATTTGTTAGTTCCTGCTTTCACTGGTTGTACATCTCAAGTATTCTGTGAACAGATAAAGATGATAGGTCAATGTGGCCACTAAATAAAAATAAAAGGCAAAGATTTGTGCAAAATGTAAAGCATCATCCTTGCAAATGCAAGAGATAATTCCAAATGCTTTTAATTCAATTTGGGAGATATATCTGCCTTCATCAGTGGTCTTGAGGCAAAGCCAAACAATTTATCTTGAGGTGAGATAGAATCTGGTGTTTTCTTTAACATATAAACATATTAATTATACTTTTTTTTTTTGGCAAACCAGGATTAGAATGCATAAACTTCTGTGGTTAGTTACACTGTTAGTCCTGAAAAGTTGTTCATAGTAAGAACTGGTCTGTCTCAATTCATGTTTCAGTGGCAGTACTCTGGAGGGGACACAGGACTGTACAAAGCAAGAGATTGGAGCAGATGGTCTGGAGCATTATTTTCCTAACCGTAACCACATTTTAATTCTATGAAGTTTTTTAAAAAAAATTATGGACTCATATCTGCTTCTGTGTACTAATTGTCATTATAATTAATCCTTTTGTTCAAAGATTAGATGTTACTAGATGCGTGGATGGGAAATCACATTTGTATTTGTGATTTTACAGGACAGACCTGTGGTTTCTGCTAGCGTGCATTTACATTTGCTACTTACTTGTTTTCTTATTTGGTCTATAGTCTAAGATGAGAGAGTGTCTGGCCAATCAGCTTTTATTAATATCTGGTAGATTGTTTTTTAAGAGGTAAGTCAGACACTTCACTTTTGTTCCTATGGCTATGACTGGTGGTGATAAAAAGAATGTATTCACTAGGAAACTGGGAGAATCATAAGGAATATGGACTCTTCTGTGAATGTTGAAGACATGATGTTTTTAGGACCTTAGTGTCTGTTGAGCAAAACTTACTTTTGCAATTACCAGTTCCCAATACTTGAATTTTGTTTTGTAGAGAGCTTTAGCCATGAAAAAGCTCTCAAAATCTGGATTTCAGCCAGCTTACTACTAATTAAATCTTCAGAGGCATCTGGAATCTAAACAGTACGGCATGCAGAGATATTGTCAATCATTCAGCAGAGATTGCATTCAGTTCTGCATTCAGTGCTGCAGATATTCATATTCCAGCAGGCTTGCTGTTTATGGATGCCTGTATATGTGAATCTCTCAGTAGGAGTCATAAAATCATAGAATATTCTGAGTTGGAAGGAACACACAAGAGTCATGGAATTCCAGCTCCTGGCCCTGCACAGAACAGCCCCGAGAGTCACACCATGTGCCTGACACTATTGTGCAAAAGCTTCTTGAACTCTGTCAGGCTTGCTGCTGTGACCACTTCCCTGGGGAGCCTGTTCCAGTGCCCAAACACCCTCTGGGTGAAAAATCTTTTCCTAATATCCAACCTAAATCTCCCCTGGAACAGCTTCAGGCCATTCCCTCGGGTCTTGTCACCAGTCAGCAAGAGAAGAGGCCAGTGCCTGCCCCTCCTCTTCCACTCATGAAGAAACAGCCATGAGGTCTCTCCTCAGTCTCCTCTTCTCCAGGCTGAACAGACCAAGTGATCTCAGCCACTCCTCGTATGGGTTCCCCTCAAGGCCCTTCACTATCTTTGTAACCTACCTTTGGACTATCACTAATAGCTTTATATCTTTCTTACATTGTGGTGCCCAAACCAGCGCACAAGACTCAAGGTGAGGCTGCACCAGTGCTGCAATGGGGCAGGACAATCACAAGTGAGGATCTACAAGGTCACCTCTTCAAAGCTATTGTCTGTTCTCTTGCTCTAAGTAATGCAAACCTTTTTGTTATGCATTGTTAACCTACATTCCTATTTATCTATGCTATTGTGCATCTTTTCTAGTTTGTTTTTTAATTTCCCCTGCAGGCATCTTCTTTTGCCTCAAGGCAGTCCCTGTATAAGTCCATTTTACCACTCTGGTGGCATATCTGGTCTGTTGCATCCTCAAGCACTTGACGTTTGTGTTTGGAAGTGTCAATCATTTTGTACATTTTTATGGGTGTACTCAGCATCTGAGAGTCCTCTGCTTTCCCACTTTTGCCTTTATACATACACACACAAGAAAAAGTAGAAATAAGAACCATTTCCACTCATTTGACAGTACACAGGGATCTTCACATTAAACACACATGATTTTTTCAGTGGTCAGTGAGCGTTTTTAGGGCAAGTTTAAATTACAAACACACCTTTCTTCTAAGATCATATAAGAGTCATGTAGAAGCTGGGCACAAGGGAAGGGACTGCTAACAGATTTTCATTAAAACTAGTGAATGACAATTTTTTTAAGTTTTGTTTTTTTGAGGACACATTTTTCTCATTAAAATGCCAAAATTATCCTTTCCTTAAAAAACAATTAAAAAAACCCACTTTAGAGTAATAAAATCCCTCTCTTCATTCACTTTACTTGTAGAAGCCATCCCATAACTCTCAGTTTAGCCTACTACAGTGAGCTGTTTGCTTTAAACATAGAGCAGAAATACAGGTCATTTGAATCAAGATAATTAAGCAAAATTGTTATTGCAAGAAAATATTTGTACTAAAAAGTGTTCCTAGCAAAAATTAAACAGACATTTTTCAGATATAATTTTAGTAATTTTTTGCTCATCAATTGTAATAATTCATCTACATTTTTCTTAACATAAGCACAGTTCTACCATATGTAAAATTTACCTAAACTATTAAACTGTTTCAACTGATGATTATCAGCAGATTGTGAAAAGTACATCTGTGGTATTCTGTCCTAGCCTCCAGCAATATGTTATTCAAAGTCAAGTTGAACCAGAGGCAGTATTTGAATTTAACCGTCTTTGTCAGATTATTTCTTTAAGAGCTTTCCTAATTATTCTTATTTTGCAAAAATAGTTGCCTGTTCTTGTATCTTTGTATATTCTTTTTCTGTTTAGATCTTTAAAAATTAATGATAAAAAAAGCGCAACTCCTCTGAGATGTAATTTTAAGAACATATAACTGTGGTGTCAATTTTTAAAAAATTTAACTACTATATTCTTTTTACCTTTTCTCCCAGTTCCATCCTCAATAAAATTATAAGTAGCAGAATATTATTGTAGATGAAACTTAACAGGAATCAAACTACATAGTTGCATATTTAATTACATGTGCTCAAACTACATTTGTCCTAAAAAAAAAAAGTCAATTCAAGTCAATCTACTTTAAAATGCAATACATGAACTCATTATGGATTCAGCTAATCCATCAAACTCTCTGTCTCCATTCTTTTTTTTTTTTTTTTTTTTTTGGTCTCAAGAGATTTGCATGCTTGGTTTGGTTTTACTTTATATTGTAGTTCAGAAGGTCAGCTTTTACTTCAGGTGAAACTGGTTTACTCTTCACCTAGACATTGTCACACATAGGTGTCTTTATGTATTAAGTGCAGACTACAGAGAAAACCAAGACGTGCAGCAGTTCACACTGACAGGTGCACATTTTTCTGTGTTGCACTAATTGTATCAAACAGAGAATGACTTCATGAGCTTAGGTTGAAAGATCACAACAAAAACTAACTTCTCCATATCAATCTCAATCTATTTATGTATATATATATATATATATATATATATATATATATATATTTTAATATGCCAGACAATTAATTCATACTTCATCTGATAGCATTGCAAGGACAAAGACCTATGTTGTAGGCCTGGCAAAATTCAGTTTCATCTATGTTTTTAAAAAATGCTAAGCCAGCTCTGTACTTTCAGTGATGTTTTAAGACCATTAACTAAATGTGACAGATATCTGATTACAGCTTTGTTTCTCTCATGTTGACCTCCAGATAATTCTACATCACTTAAAATTTTTTATCCTATTTTTTTTAGATATATACATCATTTTCTTGATTCCCTCAACTTCCTATCACAAACTACATAGACCGTGATCAGAAGTGCTGATTACAGAGAATGTGCATGACATGTATAAATGTCATGATACAGTGACACTGTGCTCTTAAGACCTTAATTAGCATGTCAGTTCCAAAATTTCAACTTTTTATGAAAAAATCCCTTAATTTTTATGTTAACCTTTAAATGGGGTACTACTCTATGTTTTAATGACAATTGCAGCAATTTACTTGCATTTTATCCCCAAAGAAATAATCCTTTCCACTGCAGCTCCATTTTAGAGTCTTTAGTTTTCCACATTTTAATCACCTTTACTGAGTTTTAGTGGTGACGATGAGGTGAATAATTTATCATACTCTAAACAGAGGCAAAAAAGCAGAGTAAATGATCCTTCACAATTAGTTTTAGAAGGTGACTTTAAAATCTTAGGGGATTGCCCAATATGTTAAAAGTAGTCACCTTCAACATTTAATTAGAAAGATAGAGCCGGGTTTTGTGTGTTATAGGTGTACTTTAGGTTCAACCTGAAGAAGATTTCATTAACATTTGCTCATTTTTAGGCATTTGTGTTTTTAAAATTCTCTTCTTTATAATGGATCTGCAGCTTCCCCTTTTAGGCTAAATATATTTAGGCAAAACAGATACAAAGCCATTAGTGAAAGGGCACATTTTTGAGCAGTCAATTAGGATAGTTTGGTCTATTTAAATTCCAGCCAATTTATTTTCCTTACACATTATATTCATTAAAACAAGTTAGAGAAGTTGAGAACTATATAATGATCTTTTGAGTCTTTTTCCTTACAGAGATAATCTTACAGACATAACCTTAATTCTTGCACTGTGGTATATAAACATATTTTATTATAGTTGAAAGAAAATACTATAAGGGTATTCTACTCAGGTTATGGATGTTTTGTATTGTTTTAAAGGTATCATGCCTCTCTTCAATATATATAAAAAATGTCTAATGGCAAGTATTCCCTCGCTGCATTTTTTTTTTTTCCTTATAGGATGTTGAAAGCATCATGGTAGATCAGTGCTGTTGGTAAATATTAAATGGTTTAATAAGTTATTTATATGGCAAATCTGTACCTATATAGATAGAATCATAGAATCTTGAAACTAAACCCCATCTCCCTCAGATGCTCTTCATGAGACTTCTGCTGCAGACTCCTCACCAGCTCTATTGCCCTTCTTTGAACACGCTCTAGCACCTCAATCAGTGTCTTTCTTGTAGTGAGAGGCCCAGGTCTGAACACAGGATTTAAGACGTGGACTCACAAATGCAGAGGAACAAAAAGAGCGCACTAGTCCAGCCAGCGCACTATGGCTTCTTGACCACCTGGGCATATGCTGGCCCATGTTTAGCTGGCTGTTGGCCAGCACTCACAGATCTTTTCCTGGCAAGCAGCTTTCCAGTCACTCTTCCCCAAGCCTGTAGCATGGGGTGCTTGTGACCCTAGTGCAAAATCTGGCATTTCACTTTGTTGAACCTCATAGAATTGGCCTCAGTCCATGGATCCAGCCTATCCGGATGCCTCTGCAGAATCTTCCAATCCTTCAAAAGACCAGCACTTCAACCCTATGTGGTGTTGTCTGCAAACTGACTGAGGGTGTACTTGATCCCCTGGTCCAGGTCATTAGTACAGGTATTAAACAGGGCTGTCCATAATACTGAGCCATAGGGAACACCAGTGGTAACCAGCTGCCAGCTGGATGTAGCACCATTCACCACCACTCTTTGGGCTCAACCATCCAGACAGACAGTTTTCTATCCAGCCAAGAGTACTCTCATCTGGGACATAAGCAGTGTGTCTCCAGAACAATCCTGCAGGAAGTGGTGTCAAATGTGTCAAATGCTTTATTGCAGTCTAGGTAGAAAACATCCACAGCATTTTCTTCATCCACCAAGGATGACAACTGGTCATAGAAGGAGATCTGGTCAGTCAAGCACGACTTACCTTTCAGAAACCCATGAATGGTCTTGTGTACTGTGCTGCACGATGGTGCTCAGGGTGATCTGTTCCATGACTTTCCTGAGCACTGAGGTCAGACTGACAGGCCTGTAGTCCCCTGGATCCTTCTTCTGTCTCTTTTTGTAGATGGGTGTCACATTTGCTGACCTCCACTCAACTGGGACCTCCCCTATCAAGATGCTTGATACTTGATGGAAAATGGCTCAGCAAGCCCTTCCACCAACTACTTCAGTACCCTTGCGTGGATGCTATGTGGCCCTATAGACTTGTGAGTGTCTAAGTGGCATATCAGGTTGTTGACCTTTTTTCCTGTGGACTTTGTTCTCATTCCCATCCTTCTGGGCTTCTGTCTTTCAGCTCAGGGCCCAAGTATCCTGATAACACTTGGTTTTACTTTTGAAGACTGAGACAAAGAAAATATTAGGTACCACAGTCTTTTCCTTATCCTTTGTTATTATTTTTCTGCCTACATCCACTAAAGGACACTTGTGGATGTAGGCAGAAAAACTTGTGTTGCAGATATGTTTATTACCTTTTACAGCAATAATCATACTAAGTTCCAGCTGAGTTTTGGCTCTTCTAATCTCTTTTACTCCACAACCCCATGACATACATATAGCCCACCAGAGTTCCCTGTTCCTTCTGCCTGTTTAAGTTTCTGGTGTAATTTCTGTGGAGACTATTCTATGGCTCACCTGGAAGACTGCAATTATTCAACCTGTTTTCAAATTGAATTGAATTATTTTTATCTTGAATAACAGAAAGGGTCAGTGGTTTTGGAGTTTTTTTCTTACTCTGCTCTAAGTTAATAAACTTTAAATTTCACCTTTTGAAGATGACATCAGACTAACCATTTTTTTTTTTTTTTAACTATCTTTAGAATTAAGAGAAGATTGATTCCTTCAGTGTCAGGCATTATACTGAGGCTGACAGTTCTGGAGAGCTTCAATGTTAAGTACCTTTTTTTTAGCACTGTTCTTAGAAATAATATACACAAGTTATATTTTTGCTAATTTATACTGGTTAAGTGAAACCACTTAAGCATTCCTCTCAGTATAGCTGCAAATAAACCTGACCTTGGTTTGGAACAAAAACTTATTTTTAGAACCTAAACTCAATCAAATTTGTTTAATAAGCCATCTTATCCTAGAATTCAATAAAAAATTACTAAATAGAACAATAATAATTGCTTTTACCAGGAAACTTTATGATTTTATTTTAGGAAAAAGAGAAAACACCTGTTCTGTGAAAGAAATAATTGCAGCTCCATAGGAAATTATTTTCATGCATTTTAGCTCAAGGCTGAAGGTATCTCTTTGGGGGAAGGGTAAGCTTCATTACCAATTATAAAACGTGTTTTAAACATCTTATTTGAATAAAACATGTAGCACTAAGAGTGAGGTATTGGAGCCTTTTGAAGATTATCTAAAACTCTTCCTTGACTTCTGCTAGATGTAAAATTTCAAACATAGTCTAACCTAACATTTATCCCCAGCTGAGTAAGTTCTATTCAAGCTTGTGACAGAAACTTTTCTACAGGAATCTGTGGGAAGATGTCCGCATTCTGTGGGTCCCTAATGAAGTTACATAAGTGTCCACAGTTGCATATATTTTAAGATAGCTTTGTAATTCAAGAAAATAGTACTGATTCTTTTTTTTTGCCATTGGATGATTTTGAGACAAAACCCCCATGTGGTACTAAATCAGTTCTAAAAACTCAAAATAGTTTCTCAAATTGGCCTAATATGTTTTCTCACATGACAAAACTAGAGAAAATAAATGAAGTTACACCAGCATATGTCAAGTGTTTTATATTCTATATTCATGTGATTTTAAGAGCATGAAAGACTACAGAAACACAAAATCAATCATAAGCTCTGAGCAACTGAGATAAAAAAAGAATTTTTTAGAGGTCCAGCTGATAAAAACAATTCAAGGCATGTTGTAGGACCCAAAAAGCATTACCTGCCATGTGAGTATCTAATGATTAATTTGTCTTCTAAAACTGCAGCTAAACTAAAATCACTAAGCATGATAACTGTGTAAGTCAGCTTGTTAAAGCATCCAAGACCCTTCCCAGAATTTCAGTATTCTCCTTGTGGGAGAATAGTGGACATAGTGCAATGGTTTATTTCCCTAACTTGTGGTTTGGTATTTTGGGTTTGTGTTTTTGATTTTCCAGTATGAAGGAGCAGGGATGCATGACAGAAAAAATGCAGACCAAAAGCAAATATAGTTGCAACAGCTGGAATAAATTATCATCAGTCAAGATGGCTTGGAATGTGGGAACATGGGAAGATCTATTCCAAGGCTGTGATAGATTTTGAGGACAGAGAAGTTACTCTTTTTCATTGGGGAAATAATTTTAATTTTTTTCTTTTATTTGAGGTTTGAATTTTTTCTATTTGGTGGAGTAAACAGATTATAAATGTTTTTAATCTCTGAAATTAAAGCTTCCATAAATCCAGAGGAAAACAGAGGCAGTATCTATATGTTACACAGGTATATGCCAGCTGTACTCTTCAACTAAAACTAGTGGGTGAATTAGCAGCAACAAGTAACCAATTATAGCTCTCTGAGTGCAACAGAAAATACCCAGGTAAAACCAAACCTAATTAAGAGTGAAGTTAAGCTTAGTGAAAAGCTGAATTTGTTTATTTAGTTTGACTTGCTATCTTACTTTAGTTAATCATTGGCTAGCCGTAGTATATCAAGTGCTAAAGTTTTAAGTACATTTATAACAATTAAAAATCTAAATTTTTGTAATTCAATAAACTGGAATATTTGTGCATCTGTGATTGCAAAAGTTTTTGTTGAATGCAACTGGACTTACAAAGTGCTGAATTAGCTATAATCACAAACTAAGCCGAGCCTCACCCAGCCCTCTGAGGACCAGCTGGAATGCAAAGGAGTTTATTTTCTGCCAAATTTCTTTACTCTTAATTCACCAATATTGGGGGAACTGTGTGTCTGGAAACTCATAAAACATGTTACCTTCATACACCTGAAAGCATGCTTCAGGAATGGCACTGAAAATTTTAAATTTTAATTTTTTGCAAAAGAGTGGCACTAAGAAACAGAAAAAACTGTTTTCAGAGGCTGAAGTTATATTGGCCTTTGCAGTTCAGGTAAATAATATTTTATCAGTTCACAAGCAAATACTGCATTTTTTATCTTTATTTCCCAGTAAAGTAAATATTGAATTTAATATGAAGCTACCATTATGACAAGGTAAAGATGCTTACAGCAAAGTTAGACTATAACACAGGCTGTGATTCAAACACAGACTGTGATTTCTTTGATGAAATTCAGAAACACCAGAAGCCTGTATGGGGTCTGAAGTTGTGAGCCCAGATATTGGTATTGGCCTTGAGTATTTTATAATACAAACCATGCCTCTAGCACCATGTAAAGGTGCAAATGACTTCTACAGATATCCTATATTTTTTTATATCTGCTTGCTTAGAATATAATCTTAGGGGACAAGTATTTTATTTATTACTTTGGAGTTTTTCCTTTTTTTTTTTTTTTGTCCTTGTAAATAAAAAATACTTCAAAGCCTAGAGGAAATTGAAGTGGCTAAGAAGCTGCTGCTAATCCATAACTTCAACTTTTTCTCATAATTATATTTGAACTATGACTTTCATCTATAGAGAAGCCTTAATATACTTTTCCTTGATAATTTAATTTTTTATATAATAAAGTCTTACTTTAGGAATAAAGATTTGCATTCTGCTAAATAATGGGAAAATATGGTTATTTCACATAGAAGGAAAACATGAGTACATTTTCTGCTATACATGGCTAGAACCAGTATAGGACTTCTAATCTGGGCATGATTCTGTATCTCAATAAGAGTCTCGAGATTAATTGGGGAAGAGGATGTTAATTCTGAGAAATAAAGTACATTTTTAGTAAAATAAGTATATAATGAGAATTTTTCTTGATTTCTTTGGTCATGTTTTTGCAACTGATTATGTACTTGATGAAATAATGATTACTATAGTAATTTATTACTGCACGTAAATGCCAGAACTTAATAGCATGAATCTTACTCCTTGGGGCAGTATTTTAGTTTAAGTTCTTCGTAACAGGGCAGAAACACCAAAGCATGTAGCAGTCTCATGTTTGCCAATTTTGACTCAGTTTTCCTGGCCAACTCACCAATTAATGTGATGGTTTTAGTGTTTACTATCCTTTGAGGTATGACTAGGAGAACCCAAAAAAACCCAAAACAGGCCTAATTTAAAAGTTATAAAGATAGTTTATTCACACTAAGAAGAAGAAAATAGGAAAAGAAAAAATGAAACTTTTAAAACATCCTTCCCTGTCCCCTTACGAGTATTCACTTTCTCACACACAACATAAAGAGACAACTTGTGGTTTTCATTCAGTTTTACTATTTGAAAACAGTCTTTTATCAATTCTTTAGGAGAGGAGTCTTTCTTAAAGTCATGAATTCCACTGACAACCTAGAAAACTTCTCTTGTGGATTTTAACTGTCACAAACACAGCGGCCCGGAGAAAAAACCTGGTTTGTGACCCCTCCCATCAGCAGTTTCCCAAGCTGCTTATGGGTCATGAGCTTAAAGAAAACCCTGGGGTGTTGCTTTTTAAAGATATTTGCTCTAAAGGCAAAGGATTTTTCATCTCAGGAAACAGAGATATCTTCTCACTTCAGCAAAGCAGGGGCTTCTCATTTCTCTCTGTTCAAGCATCTCCCAGGATCACAAGAATCACAACTACTAATCAATATCACTCAATCCATCAAAATCCACAAATCTAAATAATTATCTCCCCAGCTGCATATTTTTCCTATGGTTTAAAGGATAATTTACATATAAAGTTCATTTCCATGTCTCAATGAGAGAAATTTAGCTTGAAATAGCAATCTCCTCAAGCCTTCCTCCAAAAGTCTTTTTACTCTCTTTCACTCCTTTGACTTCATGGTCTGTCTTCTTTACATTCACCCACTATCTTTTCTTCTTATGCAAAAGGAGGATTAGGGCTTTGAAAAAGTTTCATCTGTGTCAGGAAACAGTTAAATTTGGCCCAGCTCTCTGTGGCTGGCTCAAGGTTATCAAGGCTGTGAAGATGGGGGAGGAACTCGAGACAGAGAGATTCAGAGCTGATCGGCTCAAGCAGTAAAAAAATTCCAACAGCCAAGAACATAGATGGCTCCTGCCCACCCCTGGGTCTCATGGGGACCCAGCTCAGAGCTACAGATCAGAGGCTCCAGCCTCTCCTCATCACTGTAGCTGGGGGAAGTGGCAGAGTGTTTTATAGTTGCTGGAGACCCGATCCAGGCCAAGAAGGGGCATTTTCTCCTCCTCTCCCCTGGCTGGGAGTCCCAGTCCTGGCACTTTCCCAGGAAAGGCCTGGGGAGCTGGGGCCAGCTTACCTCTTCCAAGGCAGTGAGAAAAGAGGCCAGCTTCCCAAGATCCCCCTGAATTTAAACTGTATGTGACCCAGAGGTGTACACCTGTATTTTAATTGGTTAATCTAGTTGTTTATTTCAAAGTCAATCACAAATTGTTTTTTACCATCCATGCTAAACCAACACAGGCAGTGAAACCCTTACTGCATAACTGAATGTGTTGCTCAAGGAGTTTGCCTCAAACCACGCTAAGCAAGCAAAATGTGCTATTATAAATAAATTTGGGTTTCTTAATCTGTTCAAATATTTTTTTAAAAGCCATGGGTCTAGATTACTGCAACTATAGTAAGGGCACATACTGCCTTATGTCTGTGTTAAGAAGACAGCAGACACAAAAAGGATTGTGACTGATCTCAATGAATGCCTCTCAAAAGCACAACTTCCCAAGGCATGAACAACACCCAGCCTTTTCTTTTGTGCCTGTACATTTTTCCTGCCTGTGGAAATGGCGGTATATTTTCCTTGAATGGTCTTATGTGAAAACGTACACATACAACACAGAATAGCAAAGAACAAGGTACAAATTAACTTGTTTTGCTTTTTCACTTGACAGCATCTCATTTATTTATTATCTATTCTTTTGCTCTCTCTCACTAATTATAAAAGTGCTTGTAACAGGAATTTAAATCCTTCATGTCAGGAGCAGACTCTAAACAAAGTCTACTTTTAAAGCAGCAGTATTAATTGATCTGCTCAAATGTCAGTTGTGAAAAGGGAAGTTCCCCCAAAATTTTGAGAAACCGGCCAGAGTAATGTGCTCACACCAATGTGATGTTCACCAACATTCTCCTTTATTCTTTGCAAAATGGCAGTTTATATACATTTCAATATTGTTTACAGTTCCAAAAATCCCCTCATTGGTGTGCAGCACAAAAAGAATGCAAACAAACATTGTTTACTTTTATACTTAAGGTGGCTAAAGTGTTCAAACTAACATCTATACCTATTACCTCATAAATAAACTGTCTCTCCCTGCATACCTTAACATAATTTCTAACTGTGCCACAGGCCCAGGCCTTTACTCAGGCCTGTACCTGGACCTAGGCTGGGTTGCCCAGCTTAATTCAGGAGCAAATCATGCCCTTGCTCCCTAAGAAATTCTGCTACACAGTTGCTTGAAGATGTGAAAACAATTGCAAATTATCTTAAAGGCAAGAAATTTTCTACTTGATAATCATTTTTTGTTCATATTTTTAAATAGGGTTTTGTTTCACACTGAGATGGCCAGCTTCATAATCTCTCCATGCTAATATGCAGAGAGTGAGCAGAGATTTCTTCCAGCTGCTGGATAACAGAAAAATTGATTTGACAGGGTGTTAAGCATAGACTTTAGCAGAATATTCAGTATTGCCCTTGTACTTTCTTAAGACAGTCCCAACTGCATAACACTGGTTAGAACCAAAACACAAGGACAGAAGTTCTCTAGATAGATTTTCTGTAGTAACTTGGTCATTCTGGCAAAGCTTTTTAGCCATCTTAATTTTAGTCTTTCAGTAGCTGACATTCAGAAACCCCAGTCATGATGATTTCCTACTTCCAAAACTCCACACAAAAAAAAAAATTCCTTTTATCAGGTTCTTCACTTATCTCCATACTCAGAGGTACTCAAAAAAGGGAGATATGGGAAGTCATGAGGCTCTTTCCCATCTCACAGACAGTAAAGGTGAACCAAACCATGAGTGCTATGCCTGCCTCTTCCTCCACTCAGAATTGGACCATTTCAATAGAAATGATGGTTTAAAATACAGACGCCTTGGATGTACTGTTCCTGTGCTAATGGGGATAATGTTCAAAAATAAAATTGACATAAATTGGTGCACTTAACTCTTTACAAATATAGAAATGAAAATACATTTTCCTAAATTAATGTCTCTTGCATTTTCTGTACATCAGCTTGGCTCAAACAAAGTATGGAATATTCCTCCCTGCCCACACATACACACAAAAAAAGAAATTAATCCATGAAAAAGGACTGATAATGAAGAGGAAGTCTGGAGTATTTACTCACATCATACACATAAAATATGTTTACTTAAATCAGTTAAGGTGTTGCAACTGTATCAAGATTGCATGCATTTTTATATTGTTTTAGTTTTATGAAATTCTCTAGCCTATATCAAGCAGTAGGAATTAAAAACAAAAAAACATGGTCTTCCTAGGTAAATAGCAGCTATGGCTATTCTGGTTTTAATGTTCCAACTAAATTGGAATATATAATTTTATACTGAATCTACTGCTGGATGCAACAATCACTATGTAGATATCTATGAAATATCACTGTAGCATATAAAAAATCAGATTAAGTTCTGTACGTTTTTGCAAAATTTTTGAGTAACAAAACAAAACCCATAGTGAGTCAGGAAGGCAAATCTTTATGTCTTAAGTGACTGAAGACAGACATTTTTTGGTATCTGATTTGTGATGAAAGATCCAGTATTTAGGAAGAGGTCACTGATGTAAAAATATCAGTTTATTAAATCTTGTAACAGATGGTCCTTTGTGTTATGTTCACTGTCATAACCTTTCATTTCCTAAAGGTTTAACTTTCTTTTCTTTTTTTTTTTTTTTTAATGGTGATATCTATAAAATATTCTTAGTTTAATTACTATTTCTACTTCTTTGAGCCGGAAGTTTCTCTTTGATTTCTATTGCAAGATTCAGCTACCAATCTAGACTTAAATGAAATTTGATTATTTATTAAGGTGTGATCTGAAATCTTGAATTTAGAAGATAGAAGAGTAAAAAATCCAAGAAGTAACACAGTATCTTATCTACCATAACTAGTTTTCAGTTGTGGATTTATAGGACAAGGCATTATGGAAACAACACCGTTTTCATGGTGATGGCAGTTTGGATAGAAGAGCCAGACTTCCTTGAAATTTAAATGTGCCAACTGAGAAATATGCTTTATACAGCACCGTAAAATTTAGTTAAGACACTTTTATTGCCAAGGAACTATGAAACATTAATAAGTCAGGATTTATGTGTTTGATTTAATTTATCATTAAAATAAGACAAAGTTTTGTCTAATTTATACTAAAGTGACACAAAATTATTCTCTACTCTAAAAGAATTTCTGACAACATATTTTCTTATACACTGATTAGATGGAGGCTATCTTACCAAACAAAATGTTTCACATAGAGCTACTGTGTTCTTAGATACAAAATTTAGATTCTCATGGAAAAATGTGCATGTAAATAGAAGATTTGGAAAAAAATACTGATATAGCAGTAGTGGATATGAATAAAGAGCAGAAAGAGGAACTTTTGGAATATCAGCTCATTTTACTAAAACAGAAGAAACAAAAAATGGCAAGCCTTGTTATTCATTGTTGCAGTAGCAGTATCCTCTATTTTTGTCAAACATACTTTACAACATTTGGAAAATGTGAGAGTTAAAAACAATCAAAATGTTACATTAGTGATGGTTCACTATTACCTTTTCCATTTGGTTCCATAAAAATCCCATGGTAAGTAACAATTATTTCCAGTTTCTTTTCAGTTTTATTTGAAATGTCCAGTGCCTGGTTTCACAATTCCAACAATTCTGAAATAAGTTCTAAATATCATGCTGCAAAATGATGTGAGCCTTCATTTCAAAGATGGGAGAAAGACTGGGGTTTAGCTTTTGGTCTGACAAGGTCAGCTATTAAGCTGACCATACTGGTCTTTATACCGTAGTCAAATACTTTGTCAGGGAGTACAGAAGACACATATGTGGGATCCACACATACAATAATCTGTTTATGACAATTATTTGAGAAACTCTAACTTCTGAAAGCAGTATAAAACGAGAAGAATTACTGCAAATGATCTGGACTTATTTTCTACCATTTTTATTTTAAAATCTCAGTTTTTGTTTGAAATCCAATCAATATTTGTGTGTTTTTGAGTTACAAGAACAACTGTTCTTCTTTGGGTATATGCCCAATGTCAGTGTTCACAGTGAAGCTTTTGGGATTTTTAATAGAGGATTAACAACAGCTGTACTCTAAAAAGACTGGAGTAAGTTCAAACTAAGTGTTTACAGTATGCAATGTAAGCTCTCACAGCACCAAGGTCAGAGAAGATAAACTGAAACCTTAAAAATAAAGCAGAGATCAAGGATGCAGAAGAGTAGGATCTGTTACAAATATCCATATTCCAATTCATTGCAGCAGACTCCAAATTAAAACTACCAAAATTAAATAAAGTATCTTTTCTTGTATGCAATGGCAAAAAACATCCTAAGGGGGTCATTTTAATTTTGAACTTTTACAGTAATTCTGTTTATTGGTGAATTGGTCACAGTGTAAAAAAAAATTAAGACACCCATGGTATGAAGCTACAAGAAGGAATCTGCTAATCAACATCAATTTTACTAAAAAAGGAGAAGAGAAAGAGAAATCCTAATGACAGAGTTTGTAATTTCCATGCTAGGCACAGTGTCAGAGAGACATCCAAAACTCCCTTGGGTTGGATGGAATAAATAAATTTTTAAAAGCCCGAACAAACAAAAACAACCACCACCAACAAAAAGAACTGAAAACACCAATAACAGTTGAGAAAAAGCCCAGTAAAACACCTGTACTGTGTATTTATTCAGCCTAAGAGAGGAGACTTGCAAGTATCATGAAAGAGGTAGTCTTTAGGAAAGAAAATAGCAAAACAGTAGGTAGAAACTTCTTATGACGATTCTTCCGTGATTCTTCAATTATGTAGCATTATCATTACAGCTAGAGGTGTAAAATCAGCTTCTCATTCATGAGACAGTGGATGGCAAGGGCAATCATATTAAGCTGTGTCTTTATTAAATGTACTGTTCCCTTTACTAAAATAGCACATTCAAGGTGAGAAAACAAAGTCAAGTCTATTTTTAATTCTGATGTAAAATATAATCTATGGTGTCAGCAGACGCAGAAAACTTTCCTTCTGTGGAGACAAAGAAGTGGTTTCTATGTATGCATGTATAAATATATAAATATGTATGTATTTTCAGACTCCAGAATTATTAAAACAGCAATATGTTTCCATGTCATAAGTAGTAAACATAAATTAAGTATTGCTTTTAATGTTCTAAATGAATGGAAATAGGAAAATGCAAAGTAACTAGGTGGAGTAGAATGGTTTTTTGTTGGTTTTGCTCTGGACTACAACCACAAATAATCAGGTAATTTCTCTTTTAAAGAAAAAAGTAGAAGGTACAAGAAGAGTGCACAGTGTTTGCAGAGAGTTTTTGAGGTACAGAGAATTTTTTATAATCAGTAGCTATTTCATAGTTTTCCAGGACACAAATTAAGGTTTCCTGTTCAACTGAATATTGTCTTGGTCTTTTATGTACTAGTCAGTACCTCAAATATGCAAAACTCATAAATTGGACATGGCACAGGCAAAGATAATAAGTGACATTTACAATTATTTCAAACAAGTTTTTTATTTGACTTTTGACCTTAGGAGCTTTAGATCACATTTGAGTTACATTTGTCCTTTTTTTTTTCCAAAGCTGTGAGAGCTAGAAACTTCTAAAATGAAGCACAGATTTTTTTTTTTCCAATTACATGTCTGGAGTAACTGGAGCTTAAAGTTCTTACAACGTGGGAATTGCAATAAAATTAGGAGTTGACAAGTGTGTACTACATAGAAGAAATCTTAATCCAAAACCAGAATCTTGGCATAAGAAAACTTGATAATTATTTGAAATTATTTGTCCATAGGCATGCAAGTAATAAAGATGGAATGGTAGCATCCCTGTGGGACCAGGCCTATAGGGAAATCCACTGAAAACATCAAAATTATCTTTTTTCCCCACGTATTTCTATCTCATCTGAATATAAAACTCTATTCTTGCCTTCTCATGCTCCCTTTTGTTTGGCTTTCTAATATTTACACTTCATGGCAATTTTCATCTTTCTTTTCTATTGGAAGTATAAAGTACATTTTTCCTACTCTTAAGTGTCCTGGGGTGACGGTGCCTCTGTATCCCAGATCGTGAGATTGTTGTGTCTGGCTGCGGCGGCCTTTCCCCCGCACACCCCACCCCCGCCGGGGCAGGCTGCTCCTGCCTGGCTCGCTTTGCTGCCGCTACTGCCTGGCTGCTGCTTTCGGCTGCTTTTCTTTGCTATTTTTCTGCTGGCTTTGGCTCCCTTTTTTTTCAGCTCTTCCTCTCCCCCTCTCTCCCCCGTCCCTCAAGACCCGAACCGACTCCGGATCTGGTGGCTGGGAACCTGAGACCGGCTGCCTGGAACGTGAGTCTGCAGGAAGAAGCTCGGCGCCCTCCCTTCACAGCAACTGCCTGAGTATCATCTGGGGCTGTTTTTTTTTCCTTCCCTGTGTTGGGGAGTGTTCTTTTCCTTTTGTTATTTGTTAATAAACAGGTTTTTTCCACTTTTCCTCCAAGGA
>VZUI01054690.1:0-36073 GCA_013401135.1 Cettia cetti
ATTATTATTATTATTATTATTATTATTATTATTATTATTATTATTATTATTATTATTATTATTATTATTATTAAGAACAAACAAACCCACAATGATTAGTGGGGGTGAAAACAAAGAAAGGCACTAAATTCCGGTGAAATTGCCTGTGTTAGGAGAAACAGGACAATTCTACTTCTGCCTTCTGGATGGCTGTGCTTTGGGGGGTAGCAAACAAGGGAGTTTCAAAATAGTGCATGTAGTTGTCTGTGTCTGGCCGTTGAGCTGAATGGCAGAGGAGATCATGAAGTACTGTGATGTTAATCTGACATCTGTAGCTGGAAGCCTCTTTACAGGTGTGAATATGGAAATTCACAAACTGTTCTTTCATTACTTTGAACAGTGGAGTATTGTCTTTGCCCAGTACCTTCACAACTTTTTGTCCACATGCTTTGCAGTTGTTTTTAATTTCTTTTATGTATTTGGAATATAATTATTCTAAATGCAGGCATATAGAAATAAGGTTGTAGCAGAGAAATAAGTTATGATAACATACTTTTTAATGTAAAATATGATTATGTCTTATGTGTCCAAATGGCAGATGCTTTGTAAGAGACTACGTCAAATCATGTGGTAATGAATTGTTTTCAACAGGATGAGATATTAAATGACAGCATTAAATTTGTAAAGAAACTGCTCATGCATGATCAATCCCACAAAGTCTGTATTGTCTGAGAGTATGAATCAACACATGGATTCAATTAATATTTCTTAATGAATAAAGATTAATTTTTTTTCTGACTAAGAAATAAAGAAGATAAGATAAATAAATGCTGCTAACGCATCTAAGTCTGTAGTAACCACTGTGTTTTTAAACTGTCCAGCATCTGTGTTAATGCTTAATGTACAAATTTGGGAATTAGAAACGAAAACAAAACCATGATTCTGAAATCTCATCTATGTCATTTATAACTCCTGCCTTTTGTCCTTAACTCTTATGCAAAAGCACCATGGATATATAATTTACTTTTCCCAAAAGTGCTTTTGTGCAGGTGTTGTGGCAGTGTTGTGAAGTACTGGACCTAAAGTAGCTGTTTTGGATCCCTGAGTTTGTTCATTCAGTGTGATCTTGGGAGTCTCCACAGGGATACTTTGTTGAAATGTTTTAAATTCCTTTGGAGAAGCTTAGGAGGTTGAGTTGTTGCCCTTATTATAACACCAAGTGCAAGTTATGTGGCAAATGCAAAAGCTAACAGTGTGTTTATGCTTGCAAAACAAATATAACAGAAAAGTTTAGTGCTTAATCTGTTCAATTACTGAGTTCTCTGTAAATCCTGGCCTGAATACATGAGTGATGGAGGCGTTTGGGTGAGAACCATGTGTGTTTGCTCTAGCACCAGAAAGCTGATATAGAGATCTGTGCTTTTCAATCCACTTTGGAGAACTGATCTCTGCAGGGAGCCCCTTTTTAAAAGCTATTTTGTGTGTGGAGGACCTGTGCGTTTGATGCTGTCACTTGGACAGGGCTGCATGGTTATCTCCCATCCTTTGTAAACAAGAGCTCTTATTTCTTCTCCCTTGCTCTATGCCTTTTGGTTGTGTTAACAAATGAAGCTGTAGACCCTTTTCAGTAAAGGTGATAAAGATTTGCGGTGAGCATTGGCACTGAAATGAGCTAATCATGAGTCAAGCCAAGAGCAAATGATGAGTGCCAGATTTGACATTAATAATGAGTTGCAAATGGTGTCTGATCATACTATTTACTTTGTGCTCTTTGTACAGTCTTTGTACAGATTAGTTTGCTATTCTGCTTGATCAATGTTGTAAAAATGCTATGGCCTTGAAGTGCTTGCAGACAGAAAAATACAGAAGTCAGTTGCATGAGATTGCAAAGTAAGAAATATTTTATCTGGGGAAATCTGTGTGCTGACCATCAGCTCTGGGTCTCTCTGCTAGAGCAGCACTGTCCAACCTGTAAGGCACTTTTACCCACCAGGCTGTACAAGCAATAAAAGAAGTGGGAAAATGCCAAGAAAAATTCCAAATTGCCAGAATTGAGTTATGGGCTAAGAAGGTTGTGAAGCACTGTCTAGACCATGGAGATTACATTTATATTTCAGGTTTGTCTTGACCAGGTCCTGTGAGACAGAAATAATAAATCAGCTGTGTTTTCTAAAAAGCTGAACAGTAAAAAGAGTAAAATGAAAATGGTACCACACTGTAGCATACAGTAACATTTCATATTCTCTCTCTACAGGAAAATACTTTCTCCCTCAAAACCACATATCTATACTTTTTTTTTTTTCTATACTCATTTCTTTAGGGTATGAGATATCAAGTCAGAAAAATTGGAAACATTCTAATGATAAAAAATAGGTTGCAAAATAGACTATTGACATATTTAATGATCCTGTTCTTCTTTATATCTTTGACTTAACTACATTTGAATAATAATGCACATTCTTGGAAGAGTATTTTTTAGCTTTTTAATCACTATGTCAAAGAGCATCCAGAAAAATGAAAAAGATTGAAATGCACTTTGCAGTGAAAAACCCTTTCAAAGTCCAAAGGGAGTAAATCTGCTTAAAACATATTAGGAGTCTAAATGCAAATCTAATAGAATTCCAGCCTACAGATCTTTGGCTATAAAAGTAACTGTCTAGCTTGTGTTATTGCCACTAGGGATGAGGTAAACCAAGCAAACTGTAACCTCAGTTTAAATTTTAATAAGAAGTGTCTACATTGTTTTCTTGCTGTTTTACTTAGCATTAATTAGTTAACATGAGTGTGCAGACTTTTAAAAATCCAAAGTCCTGCACATACATTTGATGGCATTCTTATTCTTGTTACCCAAAAGAAACAATCTGAACATGTGAGGACCACCTATATTTACATTTTTGCATGCATATAGACATCTCACTTAAAGACAAATATATTACAAAGTAAGACTATAATTGCTTGTCTAAAACAAAAAAATCAAAGCCCAATAAAAATAAAATTTTAACAAAAAACAAAACAAACCAAAACAAACCACCTGAAACAACAAAACAATACCCCAAACAAGACGCTGTCCACAAAACCCCAACACCAGGGAAGCCAGTAACAGACTTCTGCAGAGATGGAAACGGTTGATATTCTGGTTATGGTAAAATAAACAAACACACCCTAGACCCCAGAGAAGACTAGAGTACATAATAAAAAGGCATAGAAAGACATAATTAATGTTTATTTTGTACTTGGGAACCATATGTGGCTTTGAAATAAAAATGCCAAACTGAAAAGTTGCCAGCAGGGATTGTAGCTGTTAACTGTCCTGGTTCCAAATGCTTCAAAATAAAACTCCCATCTTTGGGAATTTAACAGTGTTGTCCATGTGACATTTAGGCTTATCTATTTTTATGGCTAGACACATTTATCTTTGGAGATATGTCTATGAACAGGGAGTATGGAATATAAGAAAATTACTTGCCTCAGATAAATATTGATTTTTAATAAGCAATATTTTCTGCAAAGGTATTTCTCCATTGTAGAAAGATGAGAGTTGATGATTATGCCCAGTGCTGGTAATTGCAGTGAACCATGCTGGAGCTGATTCTTCTAAATAGGATCATAGGCTGTTGATTCCATGCACTACCTGCCCCAAATAACTTCGGAAGTACTATAAAAACACACTTAAAACCTGAATGCATTAAAAACCACAGTGTCATAAAGACAGATTAAGAGCTTTGCTATTCTTCCTGCTATTACACATAGGGAAATCCTTTAATTAACACAACCTCACATTAAAAAATAAAAGTACCACCAAAAGAAAGAAAAGAAGCAAGAAAAAAACAACCCCTTTATTTAGGGCATATGCAACACAGTTTTGGTTTTTTTTTCAAAGACTATAAAAGTTAAGGAAATGTTATCTTGGAACTCATGGTTTAAACATTGTATTTCTTGGCTGAAAGTGATTATTGGTCACATGCATTAGATGATATTGATTCGGCATTTTCCATGATGGATATCTTTAAGATGAAGAATTGCCAGTAATAAATAGTGGATTTTCAGGAGAGAATAATCCAGTTGCAATGCAAACTTCCCGATGAATCATCATTCATGCAACACTCTATTGAACCCTTGGGATACACAAATATCTCCATGAATGCCTACCAGTCACCTGAATGCTCATAAATAGTGAATAATGTGGCTCTAAAAAACAAGGTAAATGAGCTGCTTGTCATTTTTTTCATTCTTTAAAGAGCAGATTCTGAAGAGAGCAAAATAACAAAAAAATTAATACATATTTTCAACATAATGAATTAGAGTTAAAAATGGTTGCACATCCAGTTTTAAACAGCAGTTTCATTTGCTGCTGCAAATAGGAGGGGCACAAGTAGATGACATGTCCCAGAGGATTTCATTTGAAGAACAGTACTATTTTTCAAGTTAAAAATCTAGAGAAGAGAAAAATAGATGACAAAATTTGAGAGGTAAAGCTGAATTCTCTGAAATTTTAATGGAAAGGGGATAATGTGACTACACAATTATTTGCTTTATAAAGACTGAGTAGATACATGCAGATGAACACTGCTGAAGTATTTGTAGCTATAAATGTTTATTTTGTTGTAGCACTTAAAAAAATGAAATAGGGCTATGGTAGAGACAGTATGTCACACAATAGAATATTATTCATTAACATTTCCACATACGTGAAAGGTATTGCAGATTAGATAGTATAGATAGTAATTGTGGCTCAGGGGAGCACAGGAACTGCTAAAGCAGAACTCAGTAGTCTGCCTTGTCTGCTATCTTGCCCTTGACTATATGATCACAGTTGTATAGATACCAAAGTTAGAGCTATATATCCACACAAATCAGTTTCTCTAGGGAAAAATATGAATTAGACAAAAAAGGTCAGTAGGTTCTCATTGCCTGAATTAGAACTCAAGGCAATCTAACACATTAAAAGACTGAATGCAAATATGTAATTTACCAATAATGCAAGGTGTAAAAAGAATCTGAATACAGGCACCTAGGAGTATGAGAAAAAGAATATAATAATAGTTTTCTCTTTTAAATAGGCTAAGATTGGGAAGATGTTTATTGTTTAGTTGAGATGAAGGCAAAGACAGTCCACCTCTGAATGTAACACAGTGCTTCAGTTCCTTTGTGCTGATTCTCTATTGCCTTTCTGAGAAAGACATTCTGCAGTGATCATTGTACCCAGTTCTCATGGGATTTGTCCTTTTGTATTTTTTTATTTAGACCCTTAAAATGCTGGCTTTATTCAGCCAATTTATCCTAGTAGTTTGATTATTTTATTGACTTCTACAGGCAGCAAAACAAGTATAGTGTTTCAATAACTACAGATTTCTCTTATTAAATAAATTATCTCTGTTTAATATTTATGGGATTTGCAAATAAAAGACAAAGAAGAATTTTGTAAAGGTGGAAGACAGATGAAACTTCCTTCTCTACTTTTCTCTCACAGAATGGCTCATCTCAGTTGTAAGTCAGAACACAACAATCTTAAATCTCACCTGAGGTAAGTGTAGTTCTGTTAATGAAATCAGATTCAGCAAGCTTGAACTTAGCCAGTTTTGTGAGGATCTTTATGCCCAAAACAAAGATCAAATTAAATTTGCCGTGAAGAATACATAAAATCGCTGAGAACCAGCAGGTTCTAGTGCAGCCCTGATTCTGCACTTCAGTTCAAAATGTGTCTACTCAGTAGCTGTCAGTACAATCAATCCAGGTCAACTGCCTCAGCCATCAGATGCTGATCATTTGAAAACCTGTTGCTACCTTTTGCTCCCAGTGTCTTGTTTTGAGGGAGAAGGTGTTCCCAATATTTTGGCCAAGAGAATTGCTCAGTACCTTTCTAAAAAATGTTTCCCAGAAACTTAACACATTGGACATTAACACCTTTCTCAGTAAGCAAAAAAGTGGGATAGCTAATACCAATGTCCTTGTATTACAGATAATGGTAGAGTATAATTGCATTCATAAATAAGCCAAAGTTTAACAACAATTGGGTAAGCTGGGATTCTTTTTATTTACTGATGCTCTTGGGCAGCTCTTCCTAAAACTTCAGTGTTTAGAAATCCTTCTCTAATATCCAGCTTTACTTCTTTCATGGGTAGTTTATACCCATTTCCTTTGTGTCGTTTGTGTTAAAGAGCATGTTGAGGGTTTTTTTCTCAGATTCCCAGATCTATTTATAGATAATGCACTGATTATTTCATAGTATTATTTTGCTAATTAACAGAGAGATAAGTAGTTCTTCTGGATACTTATGATATAAAATAGTGTTTCATTGCAATGCCTGCGTGATACTAAATGTTGAAGAGGGACTTGCTGCATCTTGCTTGTGCATGTAAAGTTCTCTAATTTGTTTAATGTTTGAGTCTGTGTATCCCAAAACTTTGGTTGATGTTCCAGCTAAAAGGTGCCCATAGTGCTGTGTGCAATTGAGAGACACCATCTCTTCATCACACTTTGCTCAGGATGGTTAGCCAAAAAGGGGATGAAATGTCTTTTTTACCTGAAACAAGCTTACTTGTTTGTAGGCACTGTGCAGCATGTACAAAGAACACTAATGGTTAAAACAATAGTTCCTTTGTTGTTTCTCTTCAATCCTAGTGTGCTCTTTTCTGTCTCTTGAAAAGTGCCTGTAAACATACATATTTTTTAATACTGCTGTTAGTTGAAGCTTTTTTTGTGACATTGTTGCAAAGTGGCATAGGTTGTTGGCTTTTTTGTTTGATAGCCTGTTGTCAAACATTTTCTATTGAACATGCATTGAAAAAAAAAAAAAAAACCCATTAAGGTCACTATCATTTTACGGGTAAGATAGATTAATAACTGATTGTTAAAATCAGAAAGAAGAAAATGCTCTCCAGTATCATCTCAAATAGAGATGAAGATGTGTGCAAGGACAGAGCTAACTTGACACTTCACCTGATCACACTCTAAGCATTTGCATTTGCAGAATAACTAGCATGGACCTGTTTTCCATGCATTATGACATAGTGGACTTTTTAATAAGGATATAAATATTCTATATTTAAAATGCTTTTAATAGTCAAGTCTCTTGCTACACTTCTGCTTTATCTGACAGTAGTAATAGTGTAGGGAAAGGATGGGGGGGAGAAAACAGGTAAAATTAGTGAGAAATTATGTGTGGAGTATTGACTGGTGATCTGTAGAGAATTAGCTGGTTGATTGAGCAAAGTCATGAATGGAAAATGCTACTTGTAGACAAGATCCTGAAAGAAGATGGAAACATATGGAGCTGCAGACTCACTGGCTTGGATGAATAGGTTAGGTCCATGTTCTGGCTTTGAGCCAGACTTGTTAAGGAAACTATTATGGCTGTTTGATCTCAATAATTGTTCAGTGATGGTTTCTATCCAATCATATGTGAGAACAGTTTGAGAAATCTTTTAGTCCATACCATCTGATCTGTGCAGTTCTACTTGATGGCAGCTTCTCTGCTCTGTCCTCCTCCTTTATTTGTCTTTGTTTTATTTTAGCTTATTTTGTTAGGACAATAAGAAACTATGAAGTGAAAACAGAGTGTGTTGATAGACTAGGTTGCTTGATCTCCTGCTGAAGATCCTAAGTGCATTCTTTAGAGATGAATTCTGAATAGTATGACCGCACAATTTACCTGGTCTCTCTCAATATTATGATCTCAATGTAGTACAACCTGCTCAGTTCTGATTTTCCTCTGCAGGCTGCAGGAGGACTGAGAATAGTCCTGAAACATTTAGCCTCAAAATCTGAGACATTTAAGCCCTTTAACTATCCCTCATTTTTGGGGTTTTTATATGTTTAAAAAAAAATAAATTAAAAAAAATCCCCAAATGAAACAAAAAAGCTGAGGTAGATTTTAACGGGGTAAAAGAATAGAAAAATCTGTTAAAGAAAGTAGGTGGGGATCCACATCTAAATAGAATTGAGATGTAATAGACTAGTCTTGCTTTGCAAAGGAAGCTGTTAGCATGCATTAAAGATATCTGGTGGTGGAGTTGAACTTTCTGTTAGGTGGGATATTTCCTGCCCAAGAAAGAGATCAAAATGATCATAAATATTAGATCTGTCACACTCCTTAAAAAGACAGGTTTCTGAAAAATGATGGCTGTAAAAGGTAAGGTTCTAAATAACTCCTTGTTGTAGAGAAACTTACTTAGTGGGCTATACTTTTTATACTTTTTAAAAAATAAAATATGGTCTTATATGTATACCAAGGACAGTTTCACATGTTTCAAATAGACCCTGACTAGCAGCATCTTCTTTTATTGTGGAATTTTCATAAAATGTTATGAAAATACTGCTGGAGATACATAGAATTTTAACAACCAAACCACAGAGCAATTTGTTGTAGAACCTGCTGTGCATCCCTTTCTTGGCTGACATTGTTGACTGGAGGAAGACAAGAAATGTAGGCAACACAATCACAAGGACAAATGCCTTTTTCTGATGACTTTATGTAGCACAGTAAATCTTCGAAGAAAGTGGAGAATGAAAATTTATAAAAAGCATACAAGAATAGTGATAAACCAAAATGGACTCAAAAAAATTTCAGAATTAACACCCTTGAAAAGATTTGGTCAAGAATGAAGGGTGTTCCAGGAAGCATCTTTCAGATGGACAGAAGATGGCTAACTTGGTTTGGTTTGGTTTGGTTTGGTTTTGTTCAGTTTTATTTTCGGATTTTTGTTTCTTTTTTTGTTTTTGTTTTTGTTTTTGTTTTTGTTTTTTTGTTTTGTTTTTTGTTTTGTTTTTTTTTATGGTGCTGGAGATTTCAAGAAAGAAGTAATATCAAGACTGGAAATGCTTTTACAGCATTCAGCAGGTCAGGAACATCTTGAAATCAAAGAGAGCCAAAAGATTAAAGTGAGTGTGTCTAATTGAATACTGACTTCTGTGGTCCTTTAGAAATGGATGGCCTGATTAAATGTTAGTGACAAAATTATATATCTTTAAAAGTAAGTTGCAAGTTCTTAGCACAAGAATTTTAGGAAGGCAGTTGATCTTTTTGCGGCATCTACATAGAGTCTTTGAGCCTTTCTATGAAGAACAATAGTTTGAGGAAAAGTCTCAACCAAGACACACCTTAAAATGAATCAGGGGAGGTGAAGCAGTAGACTTTCAGAATAGAATTAGGTTTATTTGCTTGTTTGTTTGTTTAATTATTTATTTTACATTATATCATGAACACAATGAAATGTTGCAACAAGACACTTCAAAAAAAGGGAACTTGATGAGACTCTTGCCTTTGGGCCAGACCTCTACTTCAGTCTAGTTTGTCATCTGTTTTCCTAGGTCCTCTTCAGGTTTGCCTCACAGTAGTTAACCAAACTGAGATGGTAAAAAGGCATGAGTAGGAAGGTAAAATTTAATGAACTGTAAGTTCAAAGTGATATTTTGAAAAATACTATTCTCTGAAGCATATGGTCTAATCATATTCTGCCACCTGGACTTTAAGAGATAGTCAGCAAAGAGTAAGAGTAGTGTCAGCAAAAGGATTAAAAGCAGACTCTTATTTTCACATGGCAATGGGAAAAATAAGAGTCTTCTTTCCTCTCCGAATCTACTAATTTGGTTCTTAATGTGCAACAACTTCTCTGCATACTCCAAGGCACTTTACAATATTAGGTAGTGTGATTAAAGAGGTAATTAGGAAACTATGTAATAATGGGATGAGAGAGAAGTGATGTTTTAAAGCATGTACATTATAATCAAAGCAATTTAATTCTGTGAATAAATAGATCAATTTCTTGCTGTAGAGATACCTCATGTCACAAGTGAGGTTGGATGCTATGATTCAAAGTCAAAGTGGATATATGAATCTTAATAGACCACAGAATTCATTCATTTGCACAAGGCCACCCAAAAAACAGTTCAGAATGCTGTCTGGCAGTTGGTCAGCTCTACAGCTTGTTGAGCTCTTGTGAAAAGAACAAGACACAGTTATTTTTTGGTAATAATAGCAGCAGAGAGCTTGTGTACAAACTCTTACTCATATGAGAAAATGAATAAACAAAACCCGTCAGAATGGATGGAAATCTGTAATCCCGAGTTTCACGCGTGGGATGTTTTGATCTTGGAAGGGTTCTTTCCCAGGTGTTCTTCTGGTAAACAGAAGAACAATGTTTTGTGAATACAAGGATGGTTCCATTTTTTCTTATATGAGGGACCTTCTTCTGATGTCCCTCTGAGATGATCAATTGATTGAAAAGTTTACCTTTGTGTTACCAATCAAATTGGCCTCTGACATTCTGTATAAAGAGGTCTTCCCACAATAAAGACAGAACCCACTGACCACTTTCAAAAGGAGCCTGCGTCTTTTCTGTTCAATGTCCCTTGCGACAGAAAGCTTTAAATTTCTTCATGACGTGAGAAAGCACGAGGTTCACAGGTTAAGAAAGTGCTTTGTTGACATAAAGCCTTAAGGGGTTTTATCCAGAAATCTACATTCTTGCAGCTTGGCTCTGCAGTTGCTTTTGAATTACTTCAAGGTCTCTCTTATACAAAGTTGACAGTGGGGTGCATTGAGTGATCTAGGACATTCTCTGGATACATTAAAGATACTGCTACACTTTCTGAAGGAAATATGCTTCTCTAGACTATTCATAGTCTATTTCCCTTGCCAGTTATTAGCCCTTTTTTCCATGTACCTTGAGCCTTAGTTTTAGTTTAGGCATGTTCCTGTATCCAGACTTAAAAAAGAAAATTATTGATCATTGGGAAATACCACGAGGCCATGGTTAATTTCAATAGCAATCATACAAATGAAATAAAAAATAAATGATATTTTCAAAATGACATAAAATATAATTTAATGCTAGCACAAAATCACTGTATTTATTGTATCTACAATCAAAATGCTATTGAGCAGCTCTTTGCACTCTGCATGTAATATGGAAAATATGGATAAGGCTTTTCTTATTTCCACATACAAAATCTTGAGACAGGGAATAGCAGTTTCAGTTGACTACCATAGAGGATGTTACTGAGCATGTTCTGTGCACATCCGGAAGACCCCGGATTTTAGTTACTGTGGAAAATCATGCCGTTGCTGACACAAGAAATCTGACCTAGGAACCTTGTGAAAACTGTATGTCTCTGTGCTGCTTGCATTTAAAGAGAACCCTCTTTACAAGGAAAAGTCATGAATCCATAATGTATGGAGGTGAGAAATTACAGCACAGGGTGACATTTACTCAGGTTAAAATACAATTGTCTCCTGAGAATTTCTGAAAATTTGTAGCTTTCTGAGAAGTGTTTCTGAGAAGACATTCCTGTTGATATCAGGAACAGAGCTCATTTAAAAATGTATGAAGTCTGATCTGAGGTCCGATTCTGTGAGTGGTTGGGTGCCACAAGCTGTTACTAGGCACCTTGAGGTGAAACTGATGTTCATCAGGATAGAAAACTCTCACATCCCACAGGGCAGGGCCCTTGTCATCTAATTTCCAGAACTATAATGATCTGGGATATACCACTATGCACAGAGAGAGGCAATGGCAGATACTGTACTGCCATAAACAATGAAGTCTCTTTGCTGTTAGGAGCAGGGAGTTGCATAAATTTTTTATTCTGCAGAATACTGGGTCTTATCTTTAGCTGTACTATCATCTTTCAAAAAAAAAGACAAAATGGAATTGAATAGGAGATCTAAATTAGATTTAAAAACACTTATGTTAAGCTGCATGTTGGAGTTTCCATGTAGAATTTCATTTGAAATTTTTCAAATTATGAACACCAAAGCATCTCTTGTACTGTCTAGTTGTGGATAGTGCTAATTTAGTAGTTTGAATAAATGCAAATAGGGTTTGTTTATAGGAAAACAGCACACCATTCTTGGAGCATGGATTTAAATGATACTTTTAACAAAACTGTATTTTATCTGCCATGCAGACAACTATACATTTCTGCATTTCCCTAAAACACTTTGATATTGAGGGTATACTTTTCGATACCCACTTTTCAAGAAAAAGATTAAGCATTTACAGATGGGAACACAGCATGCAGACTTGCATCCTACTTATTTTACCCTTCTGATTAGAGCCAACCAAAGCAGTGGGAGAGATACAGGAGTAGAAAAAGGTACTAATCTAAAAAAATTATTGCCAATAATTTCTTGATAAATGTTGTTAATACATTTAGTGTGGCAGCCAAACTTGCTGCCTGGCTGAGCTAACTTTCTATATGCATTTAATTCTGGACCTCAGTGAGGGTCAGAAATATGAAGAGATAAATACCGCAAGAAAAACACAGTTAAGCTATCTGACTGTATGTTTTTAATATGTGCATAGCTTTTCTGACATTCTAGAAGGTGAATGATATTTGACATCCTCCCAAAAGAGGTTAAGTGTTTATGCAGGAAGGGAAGTAATGAATACATTCACAGCATGCAGTGCTTTTTTGTTTGTTTGTTTGTTTGTTTTGGGTTTTTTTTATAACCTCCGTAAGTTGCAAATAATGAGTTCCTTTACTTTTTGAGTTTCTAGTTATCATAAGTAGTAGTATCTGAAGGGCATTGTAGTTTTGCTGCAGTAGAGCATTGCAACTCATGTAGGCCTTGAAAAACATGGTGCAGCATAATGAATGACTTGTGTTTCCAAATCTTGATCTGATCTTTTATATAACTCCTAAATTGCACTCTCTTACCCCAGCATTATTTATTTATATTGCGTTAGTAACTGAGCTGAAAGTTGGACATGGATCACCAGAGACCTTTTCTAGTTTACTCTTTTCACTGTACCATGGTTTCCAGCTAATAGTCCCACGTATTACTGATGAGACCTAAGCACACTGCAGATGAATTTTTGGGGCCAGGCTGATAAGCTGTAGACGACCTCTTCTATGGGAGCAGCTGTGAGGGAATGCAGTCATCGTGGAAATCTGGTACTCTCAATACAGTAATTGGACCCCTTCTAGATGCAAAAAATAACTAGATATTCTAAAAGGAAAGAAAAAAGTGGAGGCATTTGAGGTGACATTGCTCCTTGCTTTCTGGTTATATACTTGCAACAAAAGTGGAATTTTTTAGCACAATGATATTTTTTGACTTTTTTAAACTAAAGATGGCTTTCTAGCTAACTTTGACAAAATACTTTTGTTTGTAACTCAAAAGGCAATTAACTAATGTTCTATTTTTACTGACCTTGGGACTTTGTGTGGTTTAGGCAGTCCCCTGTCATTTTTTGAGCCATTTTTACTTATCTTCAAGGCATGTCTCCTAGAAAAAGATTAGGGGAATTTGTGCACACATTAAATTTTTTAGCATATTTTTCAGTGCCAAGGCTCTGTCTTGGGTCTGTAGGTAGAGTTTTTCTTGTGATGGTTGTGCTGCATCAGATCTATGAGTTTCATTCAGTGTTGATCAAGTAAATGTTCTAAACCAAACCCAGGAATAAAAAGAAATTTGCAAGCTATAATGTTTTTTATAAATAACTAGAATAATGGCATAGTGATAAAGGAAATAGTTCTTATTTCACAGTATCTTACATCAAAGTCACCCAGTTGTTTCCCAGTTTTAGTCTGCTATTTCTCAAACAATTTTTTGTTTTGGCATAACCTCTGTAAAATTTCCTCTCTCGTATTTAGTTACGTCATTTAGCACCACACCTTCAGAATTTTTAAAAAATGCCCTGCCTATAGATCCCAGACTCTGTTAGTTTTGATGACTTGTTAAACAGCAGACATCTCAAGAATAAATTGCATTTTTGGCTTTGGAGCAAGGGAGTGAGACCTCAATGGAGTAAGATTGTTTCAGTTTAAAATAGAAAAATTAAATAGTCGTCTGTTTGTAGCAGAACTATCTTACACGTTCTTGCAATCAGTGCTGTAGATTTCACGCCAATGCTTATTCTGACCTATATGAGATGAGCACCTGACCTTTTCATATTTTGTGAGATACAGTTTAACAAGATCATTTGTCATGGTAATATATAAATTATTATGAGATATGTAAGTCAAATCTGCATGCTAATAATTTAGAGAAGTCATGTTTTAAAGCGGATGAGAATGTCATTTTACTTCATCTAGAAGCTTGGAAACATATTCACTATTAACTTAATAATTAAGAACAAAAGGAAATCTTATGGTAAAATGAAGTGTTATACACATTTGCAGTCACACTAAGACTTTGCAATCTATAACTTTGATTTTTATGTTTTGAGCTGAAGCTGAAGTAGTATTTTTTGGCTTAGTCCATTTACAGCATTTCATACAGCACATTTAACGAGTACACAGTCTCACAAATACAGAAGAAGGGTGAGCTCTTAAAATGACAGACTGCTTCCATAAGCCATTTCTCTTACGGAAGAAACAGATCATGTCATCTTGCAAAGTACAGCATCAATGCTTGAAAAAAGGGTAACACATAGCTGTTGTTTTGGTGTATCTAGCTTTGTTTCTTTGTGTACAAGATGGCAGGTTTTGTTTTGCACTGCTGAGCTTGTCAGAAAATGTGGAATGTTTCATTTCATGAACTTGATAGTTAAAATTCTTGTCGGTGCTATTTTTTCCCTATATTTTAACATCTGGATAGGTTAACTGCTCCTACGTAGTCGGTAATTATCTGGGCACCTGTTTTTCTCTGTCTATAAAAGATTAATATGTTAAACTGATTTTTCTTTTTCTTTTTTGATGGTTCCTCCTATTATTGGCTATCTACAGTGCAATCTCTTTGGAATCTTCCTATAACAAATTATATTGAGAGACATAAATTATTCTGCCAGAGTGGCATGATCTGTGGCATTGTAGGCACTCATGTGCCTGCAGTGGGGTTTTGGAAGATCTCTCGAACTTCGTGTTTAGTTTTCTGTAGCTTGGACCTATTTACTTTCAATATGGAGAACTCCTTAATGTCTCTGAAGAATTCCCTCACCAGAATCTTCCACATCTTTTAAGTTTTATACTAGGGTAGCAATTGATTGATAGTCTTCAAAAAGTAGGTGGGAAAGAAAAAAACACTGATCTGATTTTTTTAGTTTGTTGGTGGGAAAGACTGATTCTATTTTAAATTGTTGCTGATTTCACATGTATGGAGGTGTTCATTCATGAAAACACATAATTCTTATGCTACACGCCTATGGGGATCAAACTAAACACAGACTTTTCTTGCAATAGCAACAGAGCATTTCTACTATTTTTTACAGTTATTGTGTCTCTCAAAACAAGACATGTAAGAAGTTGCTATCTTCAAAAATCCCACTAGATAGTATTTCTGCAACCTTTCCAAAACAAAGGAAAAAGCTTCACATTTAGTGACACACTTGACAGTTTTGAATTTGAAACTGAATTTTTAAAATCAATATCCAAGTTATAAAAAACATTTTTATAGTTTGGGAACACAGCAAACTTTCTGGGTTTGGGTGAGCAGACTTTTACTGTCATTTGAATTTATCAGTTCAGAAGCACTGAGAACCAATGGTACCTTTTATATTTTATTAGCTGAACAAACATGAAGTACTATTGTATCACCATTTTGAACTAGGTACAATCCACTGAGAACCCAAAGCTTGGGTTTAGTACCACTGGGTTCAATGCAGCTATCAGTATTTACAGCAAACATAAGATTTAGTTTCCTCTGAATTCCCTATAAGAGCTTCACTCTCAAAAAGGATTACAGTCTCTCTCCAGGAAAGGAAATTTTTAGTCCTCTCATTTTTCTTACTTTCCTTTTCTTACTCTCCTTCAAATTGCTTTTCAAGTACTTGGAAAATTATGTACTTACATTGCACAAGGACCATTCTTAAAAATAAGTAGCATAATTATCTAGCTAATCAGACAGAGGTGGGGGTTTTTTTCTTATTTTCATGCTAGCTGATTTTTTTTCTTCCAAGTCAGATTTCTGCTTTCATCTCTGCACAAAAGGTCTTGTTTTGTCTCCCAAGAGGGCACAGCAGCCATAGACAGATATTGCAAGATAGATTTAAGGCCCCATTTTAAGGGGAAATGAACATGATTCAGTAAGTAATACTTAGAAGTTATTTGAGAAAAACGTTTACTTCTTACATATATGTTTTGAACACCATATGAACAGCTGTGCATCCCAACAGCTGTGGAGGGGTAGTGGGCAACACTGCTGACAGCACAGTGTTTTCAGGTTCAGAGAGGCAGAACATATCCATCCTTGGAAGCCTATGCAGCTGGCCACCTCCCAAGACCAGATTGAGATCTTATTACATGACACTGCTTTGGACAGTAGAGATTTATTTAAAAATGCTGCCAATGGGAAATATGTCAAAAGCACTTCTCTACTCCCTCAGAATGACAGCTGCAAATTGATATCTGGATCTTCCACCAGCTGTTTGGAGCTCTCTGGCCTTTCCATGTGAGAGGGTCACACTGGGCACACATGTTCCTTTCTGACCTTAAAATTAATGGTCTCTAGAGGTGAAAAAAAAGAAGGTTCAGTCTAAGGAAAGCAGGGTTTGGTTCAAGTCAGATAATGCAAGTTGCAAGTATACTTTAGAGAAAAACAACTCAGCTTGAGTGAGTTTGAAAATGGAATATAATAGCTACTATTTTTTTTACCAGGTATGCTTTTCATCACTGTCTAAGATAATATCCTTGATAAAGATGTTTGGGAGAGTAAAAGGAGGGAAAAAGTGGTGCTCTTGGTGCACTTCCCTACTTGAAAATTTAGTTTTATCTACTAATAGTCCAGGTGATCTTTTATTTAGGGCTTGAATGTTGTATCTTCAGTATTAACCTTTCTTTAAGTGATTTGAGTATCTATTTATTTAATTAATTAATTAATTGTGGAACAGAGATTAGCTTACAAAATACCTCACAAAATCCTGAAACTTCCTTGAGTAAATAATTTTTCAGTTTGGTAGTCAGATATCAGTCAGTGAAATATTAGGGCTCAGGAGACTCCTAAAGGGAACTACTTAAAACTGAGGTAGGAAAGGTTAGGTGGTTTTCCCTTAAAATAAAATAACTTTTGCTATTCAAAATTGTATTTAGTTAAGCTTGTCTCTTTAACATTAACACTTCCATAACACACCTTTTCTGTAGTGCTGTTTGAAAGAAATTAATAATGATATATATTTTGTTTTTCTCAACTGTCAGAATGAAATTATTCTATATCTTCAAAACCTTAGTCTCTGTATGTTAAAGTTGAATTCACAAATATGCTTAGTTCTCCTGAAGCTGAATTTCTTGGTTAATTTTCTATTTGTTAAAAAATTTATCCATATCTCCTGGGAGCCAAATGTACCATTGTTCCAGCATAATTTATTATATTGTTGTAGATACCAGAAAAGCCTGGCACAGAACTCTGCCATCTTGCTAAACTATGTGAAATTGCACTTTTGATAGGATTGATTTTTTTTTGAATTTTCAGAACTTTTATTTAAGAAAAAGAAGTGACAAAAGTAGAGGTTGTGAGTATATGTCCAGGTTTTCTTTTATTTAGAGCTTGAATATTTTATCTTCAGTATTAACCTTTGTATGCAGTGATTGTGGTGCAGTATTTGATCATATTCAGAGAGAGAATTTTAAACCATCTGTCTTCCTTAAGTGATGTTTTTGACAAGAATCTTCTAACTTATTAGGACCAGGTTTTAAACACAAAGTGTAAAATCAAAAGGGATTTTAAAAATTTTATAGGGTTTACACAACAGTTGTTGATTTTTTAAAAAATCTTTAAATACTCCTCTCCATTTCTAAATATCAGCTTGTGTACACTCCTACAAAAATAATCAGATTTATTAGTCAAGATTCCTATGGGAGAGATTGAAATTTTCACTGGAGGTTTGGAATTTGCTTTGGTTTTACTGTTGGCAAGGTCTGGACAGGGCCACTTTCTCCTTCCTGTAGTCTTCCAAAATTATTTTCCTCAATCTTCTTTTACCCCTTTACTTAGGCTTCATTAGATCAGCTGTCTCCAGACAGGGATTCATTCCTGCTGGAAATTTTGACACTGTTGGTCAGCTGATGCCATAGTTTAGATATTGTCTTTCCCCTCCATCTCTTAATTCTTATGCTATTCAAAAAGATGGATATATAAAGAATTTAAAATTTGTACCAGATCCTTTTGAGAAATTTAAATAAACACTTATGAAATTATATAATAATGCATTATATTGAGGCTAGAGTAAAAAAATCTGTTATTATTGATTTTGTTTGAAGCACTAGATTAATTATCTTAATATAAAAAATAGAACTAATATGATAAAACAACTTACAGCTAATATGAAAATGAAACATTTTGTCATGTCTGAGACAAAATATTTTAAATTTTCCGCTGAAAATGTAATCTAATGTCTTATTTTCCCCTGAGATGTTTCTTCAGAGGTAAAAATGTGTCCATCAGAAAATAAGGAGGCCAGATATGCCCTGAGTTTTTTTTTTTTAAGAATGACTTCTTCATGTAAATAGTGTAATTCAAGATGACTGTGTCATAGTTAGTGGGTCCTCCCCAGATTTGGATTCCAGGCAGTTATTTCAAACCTGTTGATGCATACAAACAGACTCCTATTAATTTCAAAGATGAAGGGAAAGAGAAGAAATTGAATCTCACACTTAATTTAGGAACCCACTTCTCTTGATTGAATTAAGCTCTCTCACTTCTGCTAATTCTTGTGAACTCTAAGTGATTCTTAAAGCATTTTTTTCAGAAAAGTAAAGTGTTTTATGTGGCTCCCTGCTGTGCTTCTATGTCTTGAAAAACAACACAAAAAAGTCAAAACCCATTAGGAGTCAAAGGCTGCTAACTTTCAGTGATCAAAAGAAAGAGAAGAAAGGAGGTAATTTTTTTTGAGCCAAGGGAATAATCAGATCTGAGAAGAAGGTAATATAGATCTACCTGTATACATGGCCCTCACCAGTGAGTTGAACATGTTATTTCAGAGGTAACACTACTAATTTAATCTCTGGTTTCTCAATTGTTCAACAAGGTCCTTTCCATTCAGTCAAATAATTGGAGAATGCTAAATTGTATCAGAGGAATTATAAAGGTTAGAAATGGGTCAGGTACTGAATTGACAAATAGAGTGAAACTTTACCCAAACTGGTCCTCTTTAGTATCTGTGTTCAAGGTCTTCTTGTTTCCTCTTTTCAAATATATGAAAAATTGAAATATTTGTTTGATTTTTTTGCTGATTTGCTAGTTGTTTGTGTTTATTTTTCATTGTTTACGACTATTTTTGTAAGGCATGCTGGGAGTCTTAATTGAAAAAAAATCTTTGTAAAATGGGTGTATTTAATATAGGGTAGCTCCCCTGAAGTGTATTCACCTATTATTGATAAATTTACCATTTATGTAACATTGGATCAATTTTGTAATGAAATATTGCTGCCCTATATGATCCCAATAAGGGAGGAAGATAATTTCAGAGGCAGTTCTTATTTAATTTATTTTGCTTCAGTTTCTAGGATGTCAGATTCTGAAAAAATGATTCAAATTCTTATGCTAAATATCTGGTGCTATTTTAGCTGTTTCAATAGCTGCTCAGGTTTCATCTACCTCACCAGAAGAATGTGAATCTTCTGTAGCTCCTTGTTCAGACCTGTAGTGGTTTGGGTACCCTTGGATTCTGGAAAGAAACACTGCATGTCTGTGGTTAGTCACTGTGTCACACAGTTTTATTTTCTGAGATGAGATGCTGATAGATTGTTTGAAGAGATAGTCTATTCATGAAATGACATGGCAAAAAAAATACTTTGGTGTTCAACACCTCAAAGATAGATCCAAGACACAGATTTTTTTTATGAGTTTCCTGAATTGCACTTCTCTGAGGAAATTATCAAATAAGCAATTTTCATAATTTTGTTTGCAAGAGATAGCACATGCTTTGCACGTTCCTATCAATGTGTGTCTACTTTAGTACCCAGTTTGCATTCAATGACGCTGCCATCTATGAACTGTGGCTACAAATGTTCACCTACTTTGGGATTTTAAAACTGCTTTTGCTCTGATCCCAACCATAGTTGCCCTCTCTACGGTCTCAGGAAGAAATTCACACAAAAATTTCTGACTGAATGGATTTACATAATGTTCCTAACTGAGCAACATGTTACATAGCTGTTAGGTGTTTTTCCTTTGTCACTGTATGCCCAGTGACTTTTTCTAAGAGAGAATTATTGATTCATTTTCCAAGGTGATCTACAGAAAAGAAAGTTCAATTGATTTGAGTATCATAGATTAAGGATTTAACAGGCACAGGATTTATTTATGCGTTGCTGGAATGAATCTCCTTATAATAAGTATCAGGAATAGATGAATTCCAGCTGTGAAAATGTAGCATATATTTGAACCTGTATCTAGGCAAAAGATTTGTTTCTGTGTTTTCAGGGCATGTAACAGGGTTATTAGTTAGTGGAAATAAGAATGATTACAATAACACATGGAGATATATGCAGTATTTGATTAAGAGAATCTGGGAAATCAGGGCCCTGAGTAACCATTTGACAAGTCTACTTTGTTCTATGCAGTTCCCTTTTTTAATTAATTATTGATATTTGGAATCAGAAGTTCTCTGGTTTCATAAAGACCTTGCTGGCGAATTGAAGATATCTTCATGAATTCTGGAGTAATGAAATTAATTAGAACATAGGATCATGCTGCTGGTCACCTTTGTAAGCAATTACTTAATGTCATAAAATATAATTGCAGACATTATGCCATTACTCATGGCAGATTACATAAAGCTAAGAAGGCAGATGGTCTGTGAGATATCTGACAAAACACAGCCCTGAAGTTTGAGAAATATCCTTACTAGAATTTATTTCCTTTATTTTTTAATTTCAAGTATGTGCATTCTTACATAATTATGTTCAGTATTCACAATTTTAAGAACATTTTTTCTGCCCTTAAACTTCTCTTTATCTGCAGGCAACTTGATTGGTTTCATAACTTAAAATTTTCAAAAAAGTGTTTTGATCCTATATCTAATTAACACCTTTTGTTTGTTTCAAAGGGCAGCCATACACTTTCACTTGTCTAAGCAAATATTCAAACAGAAGTAAAATTGTAGCTTTCTAATTATTTTTTCATTCGAGTTTATATCTCTGCCTCTAGGTACTGTGAGTGCTTAATTTATATTTTTTTGTCCTTGCTTCTCTTCACTTTTATTTACGTATTAAATAGGTTTATGAGACAGCATCTATGGCAATTAGAGACCAAAAATATGTTCTTGGTTACTTACAGTTACAATTGATGGGCTGACTTTGAGCTACATCCTGACTATTTGAATCCACTTTCTGTAAACACATACTTATACCTCTGGGAATCCGTTTATTTACATGCAGATATTTCTAAATCTTCTGCAGAAACACCTCCCCCTTTTGCATTTTCTTTATTTACTTTGATTTTGCTTAATCTATCAGTGAAGTCTCCTATTTATTTTGCTGTTTTGAATGTTGTCTAGAACACTAGGCTATATATCAAAATTGAAGAAGTCCAAGACTTATTTTGAAGAGCACATGGTTTTGAATAGTTTGTTCCCAAGAGATGGTTAAATATATTTAAGTTCAGTATGTCTTCACTGTACTTCAATTAATGAAAATTCACTGTCAGCATTCCATTCCTCTGAAAGCTTAGAGTTAGCTGAACAATTGGTTTTAGCAATAGTTTGCTTTAACTTAGCAGAAATAGCTTCCTCTTTTGGTTTCTCTGAATAAATGGATTTCACTTTTCTTTATGGATTATGCAGTTTTCCTTTCTGACCTTTTTTATTTTTAATCTTTGCCTACTATATATACATGGTTGGACTTCAGGATCTTAAAGGTCATTTTAAACCTTAATGATTTTCTATGATTCTATTTGTATTTCATTCAGATTGTTATTTGTTGAAATGGATGTTTCTTTTTAAGGAGTAAATTTAGTGTTTATTTCTGTATCTGTACTTACACGAAAAAAGTAATAAAAATAGTTCCTAGTATTCAGAAGGCTAGCTACTAGAGAGATCAACCTAGAAAATGCCTGTGTTTTCCCTTTTTCTATCTGAAGATCCCTTTTTAACATTTACTCTTTTTTTTTCCTGAGATAATCCTTAACTGTCTTGACTACTTCTGATCCCTTATGCATTCCTCCAGCCCTCATCTTCTGTGTAGCTGGCTTTTCCTAATTTTTTTTTTCAAGTTCCTCTTTGTTGCCTCAATCTGCCTCTAGCACAGTTCTGCAAAGGTCCATGGAGAAGGGGGAGCGAGCTTCAAATCACGTTATTTTTCACCCAGCACATTAGATAATCATATAGTCTACTTGGATTAAGGCCAGTTGACAGAAAAAACAAAGGTTACAGATCTGGACGGTAATGTTGCAAAACATTGTAGCTTCAGAGCTGCATTACTGGTGAACACTTCTGTGCTTTTGATATAGAATTTTAGCCAGTATTAATTTTAATGCAGCCCCAAAGAACCTGCTAACCAGACCTTTCATTTAGTGACATTACAATATCAGAACAGGTTTTTAAAGATCTTGGAAGACCCAGTGAACAAAAACAGGAGGGACATTAATTTAGTCAGGAGTCAATGCAATATGATGCTATTACTCCAACTCACAGTAAATCTGAGCATTTAAAAGCAAACTTGTCTGAACCTGGAAAAAACTCCTCTGACTTAGAGCTTGGAACTCTGAAATGGCACTGGGCTTGTTTTTCAGAGTGACTAGGACAATAAATCTTTCTGCAGAGTTAATAACAGCTGGGGCAATGAAGGTACAGCTAGGTATGAATATGGGATGCCCATAGTTAGGTTTAGTTAGCCTTGGGATTTTACTAGTGAATCTTCAGTCACAGCCGAATTTGATGGAGTGTTTGCAGAGTGCATATCAGCTATTTTTAGCAGCACAGTGTTTCTCTAACTTTGCCCTATTATAGACCCTTTTCCATGGATCCAGAGGTACTTGGTTGATCCAATTCTATGGATTTTAAATGACCATGTGTGTGATCTTTCAGCAGTGTAGTCTTCATATAGGAAGGCTCTTAAAAGTGTAAGAGCTCTGGGGGTTTTATGCAGTCAGAATGTGACCAGTACTGGACTTGTTGATTTGAATACAGATCTCATTGTGATTAATGATACCTCAGTTATTATAACTTTCTCCACATGGAAAATGGGAGATATCTGTTCATTGAACATTGTGAGATGTCAGTGAGACACCCTTGTTTTGCTTTCTTCCCATGTCTTAGAACTTTGCTATTGCAAGAGAACACAAAGCTAATAAGAAAGATATGTTGATTTAAGTGTTCTTTCACTGAAATAGACATAGCTGGTTTTTGCTGGGAGAGATCATTCATCAAAGAGAAGTTTCCCAGAAAACCAAGCTATCAGATTAGAAAAGATCATGTGAAATACAGGCCTCATGCTAAGCTAATAAAAAAACCCACTAAATGCTGAATTATTAATATTATATAACACCTTCACTTACTTATCAGTATCCATTTTTATCTCCATTGCTCCTTCAATGTCTCTGTTCTGAGAAACTGCATTTTCTGGTGGTTAGGTACTCTTTTCTAACTCCTGATTTGTAGTCTGGGTATATAAATTATTTTCACATAGTAATAGTGTCTCTAGATATAAGTAACTCCACTTTCTCAATTTTCTCATACTTACGTATTTGATATATCTCTAGTCAGTAATCATATCTCCTCTGAATCTTCTTTTCAGGCTCAAATAACTCAGCCAATTTCTAGACATCAGTTTTTAGACATCACCTTTCTTCTTCGATTAACCCTTCTTTTGCCCTGCCTAATAGCTATTTCAGTTTGAAAAAAACAAACAGAATATGTGTGACTGAATATGTGCAAACAAAAGGTGTGATTTGACTTTCATCTAATGTTTTAGGTGAGGTTTAACCAATATTTTATTTGATGGTATTAATAGCTTTCCGTATTTATTGATTTCATAATTTTATGTCTCTTTTTTTCCTGGTCACATCACACTGATGTCTTAAAATCAACAGGGGATTAATTAATACAAGTCCTGTTTCTAATGAGTTTTATTCTTCTTTCTGTGTAGTGTGATGATAATAGAAATTCTTGTTTTAAACATGTGTTTTTTTCTCAACTCTTTTAATTTCATGCAATTTTTGGTATTGCAGTCTTCAAGGTAAATAATTTTTCTAAATTATATGTCTACCCCTCTGGGTTGATAATTCCTTCCATGTATATGTTGCCAGAGTATATAGTTCATTAATGCTAATGTGCACTCCATAATAATAATTTTTTTGATTTGTCTGAGGATCTTCAGCAGTAATATTCCAAAGTCCAGAGTCACCTGGAAAAAGTATTCTCTTGACCAGAAACCAAAGCATCTAATAATGGGGAAAATTATGCTGCATTAAGTTGCATTTCAGAGTCTGAAACAGATTTACATTGTCTCAAGTTTAGAAGAGGGGGAAGTGTGAGAAAGCTCACATACTGTGTAACAAAGGAAGGAAAATATGCCTATGTTGTGAATATATATATGTATAATTGATTGGACTTTGTTTCCTAAATGAGGAGTAGGATAACCTTCATGCCAGTTCTTTTATTATGTTTGTTATTATGCATGCTATAATACTTGCCTATTCCTGTGTAGCTGTACTATAACTACAAAATCTGTGTATTAACTGGAATTGTGGAGGGCAGGCAAGAGTCAGAGAACCATAAAAAGTCTTCATTTCAAGAAAGAAGTGTTTTACTGGAAGACTCCAAATGCCAACAAATGACAAGATATAGTGTCTGCCTGCACATGACAACTAACTTTCATTCCTGCCCTTTCTTGAAGTACCATCCATCTTTTTGCCTCCTGTGATCCATTGAGTCTTTGTCCACAGCCTTTTTCCTCAATCAGCCGGTCACTTCGCTCTCTCTTTGCCTAAAACTCTTCTTGATGTAAGTGTTATCACAAGGAGTAGACAATAAAGTGGAAGAGTGTAAATGTTGCACTAGTGGTAAATTGACAAAGAATCTTCCTTTTTTTTCCAGTATTATTTAAAGTCTCCATAAATGTTTCTTTTTCAGTTTCTAAAACTGCATAAATTAGGAAAATAATTTATGTTTTCTCTCCTTCATAATTACCTTTTTTCTGAAGGAAAGTCAAAATTCTTCCCTGTAGAAGAATTGATTTATATAAGAAGAAGAGATGATTTATATTTTTCTGTGTTCTTCCTTTATTCTGTGGTTTCCAAATTATTCATGAGTTCCTCTTCTGATAACTCTTAGTAGCATGGGACCCTGTTACTCATGGCTTGCTTCTTTTTCCAAATCCAGACTGGGAGCTGTAATGAGCAGGGAGAACTTGAGCCTGTAGAACAGGAAGAGATATTTGTGGTTTTTTGTTTGTTTGTTTGTGTGTTTGTTGGGTTTTGGGGGTGGTTTTTGGTTGTTTGTTTCAGCATATCTGCCTGTGTAAGAATTTTCTACTATCAGGAAAAGCAGAAGGCTAAGCTAAGAGTTATTCCTCATGGCAGTTTGTCAGACTTATGCCTTTATGACTGTCATCTTGTCACTGGATGCTGGAGTGTTCCTGATGTTGTATCCTGAACACTATGTGTATTTTTCATTTTGATTTGTCATTTTGGCAAAGGAGCCCTTTCCAGGCAAAAGAAGAAGAGGGAAAGTCTCACTTTCCTTCTTTTCACTAAAGAGCAGTTGTAATACTAAATTATGCAAGGGGCACACCAGATGGACTGTGGAGAGTGCCTTAGGAGTGCATGCAATAATAATAACACAATTAATAATTAATAGCTGCACTGGACTGGGCCTTGAGCATTGCTTTGTTTGGAACTTACCAAATATTTCTGAATAACATAGGTTCCCTTTAATACCCAGCGTGTCAGCTGTAAGCTTATTACAATAAGCTCAACTTAGAATGGGCCTGATATAAATGTAATGTCAGTCATCCCACCAGTGCTGGAGGAAAAAAAGTCAATCCATTTTCTTTGAAAGTATGGAACAGTTGCTGACATTAGATCACAATGATGTGTGATATATGATACCATACATACCCTTAAGAGTTTTCTTAGTTGTTTCTGAATTAAGGAAAATCTTAGTGAATCAGAGAATCCACCTTGGAAAAGAACTCAGAAATATGTTTGTTTACTACTGCTGCTCACAGAATAAGTTGCTTTCCTATACCAATGAAAGAATAAGAAACCTTTTTTTTTTTTTTTTAATTCATATCTTTAGCATTTCCAATAAAAGCTAAGGGTCCATTTTCTAAATGTGGCAGTGATGTGCTGTTTTAGCAAGAATATATTTTGGATAAGGTCCTCCCAGCTTTATCCAAGCATTGAAATTCAGAGTGTTTCAAGTTCAATACACATTCATAGTATTCCCTGCAATAATAAGCAACGAGAGCAAGAAAGAGCAATTTCTTTTAAAATCATTTTAAATTGTTTCATTATAGTAGAATTCAAAGTTATGGTTGGAAGCCTCACTATGCTCAGAAGGTTTTGTTTATAACAGTTCATTTGCATCTGCATATGCATCTATTTACACATAGTTGCTTAATATGAAAATAATCTAATCAGGTGTCTAGGAGTAGATAATAATTTTTCTGGTTGCTAAATTGCATACAGTTTTTCTGTGCTAACAAATACTTCTTCAGTGCTGCTTTCAGCATGTGAGATGCCTGTTGGCACATGCTGCATCACAGCTGCTGAATTACTGCAATCTCAGGTGACTGCTGTGAGCTGCAGCATCATCCAAGTCAGGACATGGCTTTGCCAATCGCTTGAGTCATGCCATTGATGGGGAGGAAATTTAGGTCCTTTCTTTCTTTCATTGGAGAGCCTCTGCCTATTTAGGTATCAGAACATAAATCTGTATTGTGAGCTTTGAATTGAACTTCATCTTCTCCGTGTGCAATTTCTTTAATGTATTTCAGGAATGAAAAGAAGAACCTTCAATATTACTTTGATAATTTGGGGGGTTTTTACATTATTTTATATAGAATTTATTGGTGTTCTTAATACTGAAGAGATGTAGCAAAATGATATTTCTCCATGTATTAGGATGTTATTTGAAAGTATATATGGGGGAAAGATATCCCACGCACCAGAAAAATTGCATTCTGCTAAAAAATGCAGGTTATTTTCTCATATTTTCTCCATACCCAGAAAATATCTTCCTTCTCTTAAAGAGCCTTTCATCTCGCAATACTAAATGACTAGCACATCATTTGTGAGATGGTATTAGCAGAAAAGTAGGGAGTTTTGCCTTTTTTTGAGGGAGATAAAGTAATTTTTTTCTCCATATTGTAATTGGAAAAATATGATAGAGGTTCCAATTTAACTTTTAAACAATTAATGACACTTTTGAATGTGAGATGAACTATAATAAGCACGCTAGATATGTACAGTTTGTATTGTTTTTCTACTGCAATTTCAAAAGTGCCTGAGAGAATTAAGCATTCACTTCTCAAGGAGAGTAAAGGAAATTAAGATGCTTTTAAAGGAGTTAAGGGAGCTTTTGAAAATGTAGCACAACATCTTTGCAGACTGTGAGAGTATAATGCTTTATATTGATTTTAATAAGGGAGAAACAGCCCAGAAGACTGAATATTAAGATTTCTGATAAACTGTCCTGTGCATTGAGAAAAAATATGTTTGTTTCTACAAGGCATCTTTTGTTTTGGAATTGAAACAGACTTCCCTATGGAAAGCAGATTTGATGATGGTTGATTTCCCACAATTCTGCAAGTCCCTGGTACTTAATTACCCAGCTGAGCTAATTCTGCAATATTTCCCTCCTCTGAAAGAATTAATGTCTTCTACCTAGGTGCCTTTTCCATGTAGGTTTCAGCAACTTAATGATTTTGATATCTCAGTAATTTTCATCAGTTTTGATTGAAAGTAGAGATTTGACAGATAGATATAGGAAGGTCCTAAGGCTCATTTCCTGGGGAAACCAGGTTAAAAAAACTAGCTAGAATTAATTGAGGGATTGGAAAGGATAAGAGCAACAAAAGAAATAGCATGAGTTCCACCATAAAGTGTTGCATCTTCAAGAGCACACGTGACCTAATACATATTTGTTAGAAGAACTGTTGTTTTTATTTTATCAGGAATATTAGTTCCTTTTGGCTAAATATGCAGGACAGTTGAAAAAATTCAAGAATAAAGAAGGACACTTCTTTCATTCAGGGAAATGTCCAGAAGAGCTCCTGATTTCAAAAAAATATTTCCACTTCAAAAGTGAAACCTTGTGTTAAATAAAAGCACATCTGGGCAATAGTTTCTTCTTTTAAGTAAACAATGATGGTGAAGACAACACAGAAGATCAAGTTCTTTTCCAGTTATTCGATGTGCAAGGAAGGGATGTGCACCACTGAGCTTATGGTTTCACCTGGACTTCACACATGCAGAGATAAGAGATTATCTCAGTGGAATGCGTCCTGTTTTGCTATTTTCAGATTTGCTTTTGACATTGTTAAATGCAGAGCTAATTGAATTGCAGAATCGCTTGGCAACCCTCAGTCAGAGTGACCTAGTCATACTAAAACTAATTACATGATAATAGAAATATTTAAGTTATGGACATAGGAATGGTAACAAATACGAAGTCTATTATCTGGTTCCAGACTAGTTTCGTACTTTCAGGATTTTCTCCATTGTAATCATTAGTCTGTTAATGTAAATCCCCTTTCTGGAGAAGGTATGCAAGGTAACTAGCTAGTGACTGTGTCTATGTGGCACATCAGCTGAGAAATTGTATATATTAACTCCTTAGAGTTAACACATACAATTAAATATATATTATTAGGGCATTCATGAGGCCTGGGTGTGGAACATGGCATATTTTCATAGGTGTGAAGAATTCCACACAGATTTAGGTGTTCCTCATCTCTAACATGTGGGAATATTTGGAAGTGCTGGAAGAAACTAGAAAGAATCTTTTTTAAGTGGTAGTTCTATATGGTCAAACAGTATATCAATAGTAAGTCATACAGTGCCCTGGCTACTTGTAAGTTAGACATAGTATTACAAGAATGCAGCTTCCAATTAGAAAAAGAAGCAATTTGAGGAAGAGCACTTGCTACTGAGGAACACAGTGGTGATGATGATACTTAGGCAGATGCTACTTATGCTTAATAGTGAAGTTCTTGAACTACTTTCCAAACAAGTTTCTGAGTTAAATGTTAAGGGTGTTAAATCTTGACAGGAAGGACTGCATATTGACAGTTCCTGCTGAGGTGTAACTAATGATATGAAACCTCTCTTTATGCATCTCTCGTCCGACTGTGCATTCACTTCTCTAAAAATATTGCCTTTAAAAGATTTAAATCTCTGTAGAAGATATTTCTATTTATATAACACATTTTGGGAACATACATTTATTCATCTAGGGCTTCTATGTGGATTCTGTTGAATGCATTTATCTAGGTTTAAATTTGAGCAAAAAATTCAGAATAGAATACTCTGCTATAGTCAGAAGTAGGACATCTCAGATAAATGTTAGATGCACACAACATTACATTACCATTTACTAAAATAATAAAAAAATATGATTTTCTGGTTTGTTTCATAGATAAATCCTGAACTCTCTTCTTCTTGAAATGAACAAAGCTTTTGATTTTTATCAGACTATTACTGAACACTTCCATATTTTGCCTTGATGCCAGTATATCTGTTTGTTATAGATGTTATTATATTTAAATTGTCAGTAAGTTCATCTGGAAATAAATTTAAGCATTTTGTTACTCTTCTAGATGTAAATAAATACCAATGAAATATTCATTTTATACAGCAGATACTGAAGGCATAAATCATTATCATATAAACTGCCTCATTTTCAACATTTAAAATGAAAAATATATTTGCTTAGATAAAGTACTTTATATAAATAATTGTTAGAGAAATAGAGAATTTCAAAACAGGAATTAGTAGAGAAATAGAGTTCCTTTAAATCCCCTTTTGGCCTGTGGATTGAATCTACTGATGGGCAGAATATCAAGGCTTTTTTCTCAAAAAAAAGTGTTATAACTGAAACTGACTTGTAAAAAAAGTTTGTGGATTTTTTTTTGTCTGCTCAAATTTTTCAACAAGACATAAATGTTAATATATGAAAAAAATAGGCAGAGCTAATTGCGATATTGCCATTGATTTCACCAAAAATCATGTTCAGTCCTGAAGAGAGACTTTCTTTGACAGAGTTCTCTATAGGTCAGTATGCACTACAAAATCTGACTTGGGCTTACTGGCAGGAGACATGGAAATGTAGAATAGGTCTGAAGTTACATCCACTCATTGAGATTCGTTATCTGTGTACATGCAGGATCCAAAAATGTTCCCATGGGTAGGGACTGGACCCTTCATTTCAAAGTATTCAGGACAATCATGTTTTACATTTCATAATGGAACTGTCTGGGAAACTGACAGTTCCTCATGGTTGACATATAACTGGGGTGTTGATAAGACACCAGTGTTTTGGCTGTCACAGCATTTGCGCAGCATCAAGGCTTTTCCCCACTGGAGTTAGGGTCTGGGTGAGCAATAATTTGGTAGGGGACACAGCCTGGACAGCTAACAAATTGACCAAAAGGATATTCCATGCCATATGATGTCATGTTTATCAGTAAAACTTGAGGAGAGGAGGAGAAAGCAAAGGATGCTTGTGATTATGACACTGATCTTATCAAGCAACTATTATGCATACTGGGGACTTGATTTCCCAGGAACTGGCTGCACATCCACTTGCCACTGGGGAGCATTTTGCTTTTGCAAATATCTTTTGATTTCTTTATTAAGCTGTCATTATTTTGACTTGAAGTTTTCTTGCCTTCTTTCTATTTTTGCCTTGTCTGATGAGAGAAGTCAGTGAGCAAGAGGCTGGGCAGGGATTTAGCTGCTGGCAGGAGTCAACACACCACACCCAGTTTCAAATCCATTGTGCCAGGATTGTTTGTTAATTTTGTGCAATGACTGTTTAAATATAAAATTTACAAATTATTCTGAGTAAAGACTAGAACCAGAATACCCTTAGCTGTCCCTTTGGGTGCCATGAACATCAGGCTATTGAACAATTCTCTGCCTTGCGAAAAGTTGTCTGTGCATTTCTATACATATTTTTCTTTAGGAGAGAAAGTAAGGGGTTTTAATACATGCTGCAAAATAATGAGAAGAGTCTGACTTAAACTGACACTGAGATGTGGTTCTGGCAATGAACCCCTTTGTGTGCCACCCAGGGGTTTGTGTTGCATCCAGTAAATCTCTGGCTTAATGAGTGATGCAGCCAGCTTCCTTTGCAATTCCTCTTGAGGACGAGTGGCACTCCATGCAGATGCCAGAAGAATATACTTTATCCCTTCTGAATTTCAGCTGGAGAGCTCCTTATCCTGATAAAAAGCAAAAAAAAGGAAATAAAATTTTCATTATAGACAAGTCACTCATGAAGTTTGGACTTTTAGGGAGCCACACAGTTTTATTGCAATACATAAGAATGCTTTGTATATTAAATATAAAAATAATTTGCAAATTATTTTTGCCTTTAGTTACTAAAAACTGTTATTCAAGATAAATCATGTTGGCATTAGCAGCCAATATGAGAAGTTTAAAGTACATAAACAGCAGATTTACTTGCTTTAATTTAACTTTAAAAAGAGTAGTTCTTGTCTCTCTAGAATCTACAGTAAGAGGAATTTTCTTATAACTCTTCTCTTTCTACTATATTTAATTTTTCTGTTTCCAAAAAAATTCTGTTGATTTTAGAAGTTACATTATTTTTTCATGAAAAGAAAATGTTAATAAAAAGAGGCAGCTATTATTCTTAGTTATTTTCCTCAGTCAGGAGTACTTACTGAACATTAATAATAGATATTTGCATCTTGAATAAGGAATCATTGGCAAAAATAAATGTATCCAAGAGACACATATGCAATTCTAATTGACAACTGTGTACACAAAGAGCTGCCATTTATTTTATTACAGTCAAACATAACCTTTGTAAATGTCAGCTTTGTGTTCTGTTGACCAGCATTTTAATTCAGACATATTGTTCTTCCTTTTTAAGTGATTATTATTTCATTCCTTTCCACCCCATGGTTCATTCTTATTAGTTGCCGTTGCCTATTTCATGATTCTTTTGAAAGTAAATTATGGTTTTTATGGAGCAAATTATGAAAAAAAAAAAAAAACAACAAGCCAAAACCCAAACAAACAGCAAAACAAAATGGAGAAATTATCTCTTTTAATTTTATAGCTTTAGGGTGAATGCAGAGGATGTAGCATTTTTAGTATTTATCTAGAGTCCAAAATAAACCTTTCCAATAAAGAGAGAATTGTGATAGTACCAAATTGCCTTAACAACACAGAGCTAGGGAACAAAGACTAGATTTCAGAGTGGGCATTTCAAACTTTTACTGGTGTCTGCAAAGCTTGACTCGGAAAAGGTAACAGATGTGAATGGGTCCATGTTGTTCAGACCTGTCAGAGTCTCTGTGAACCTTAATGAATCCTTCATTAGTACAGGAGGAAATCTCACTATAAGTGAGATGATATGTGTAACAGCTGTTAATTGTGTCTTCTTGATCCCAAATCTCTTATCCCTGGAAAATTTAGCAGAGGGAATTTAAAAAAAGATAATGTAACTTACACAACTCAAGGACCCTTTACAGCTCTTTACTGGCAAGCTCTCCTCTTGCTCTTAACAGTGGTGTTGTGGTTCCCCAGTTTAGTGCCTCACCTCACCAAACTCTCCCAAACCAGATGCCACCTGCTTGCTTCTCTCCCCACTTCACTGGAAGACTTAAAAAACAGAGATTATGCGTTGAGAGAAAAACAATTTACTGGAAACAACAATTCCATAAGTAAATGAACAGTAACAGAAATAATACTAATAAAAACTGAGTACAAAAGAGAAGGTGATTCACATGCAAGATGCTCCCAAAGCCAAGACAATAAACAATGAATGGGTGGACCCTACATCCACCATGTTTTTCCATCACCAGGGAAAACAGGCACATTATTTGATGGTCATGTGTTGCAGTAGGACATGAAATAAAGATGCTTGACTCCAGTCAGAAGGCAGAAGAGAATCAGGCTTTATTTACAATTCATTCAGCCTTTTTATAACATGCTGCACTAAAAAAGGCACATTATTGGTCCATAGAATTGACACCTCTCTCCATTGGTTAAGTAACAGAAATAGCAAACAGCACCTGGGAGAGAGGTTGCTATGAGAAATGTTTACTTGGAAATGTCATGGGAAAAGGTAGTTATTTACACAAAGTTCTTTGGAAAAAGGAAAACTGTTGAAAAGCTTCCCTTGGGAAGAGCTAGCAATTCTCAGGCTCAGAAATATCCGGCCCACAGTCATGATGTAAGATGGTAACAACACAATGTCTTGGCCAAGTCCACTCAGCTCCAGGTTGTGCCCTCTCAGAGCTACTCCAAAAAATTAACCCTGTCCTTGGCCGAAACTAGGACAACAGGGCATACTTAATTTTTCCCAGGGGGAGAGCAACTGGTAAAAAGTTTAGGATGCTTGCTGTTTCCCATTTTCACAGGGAAACTGTGTATTAAGAGCTCTTGTGCAATATAGTACAGGCTTAAACGGAAGCAGACCCCTCCTGTGTTTCACAAATCATTCAGGAAAATGCTGTTTGCTGTCATGCCAAACAGCCATTGAATTTTATGAGATATTGCACGATATTAATTTGTTATTTTACCTATATAAGAAAAAAAAAAGTGTTTTGTGTTCCTTCTTAACATCTGTGTGACAGAGTGAGGAAAAGAATCTCCCTTCTTCATATTTAAAAAATAATACATTGTATTCCATATCTTAGGGCTTGATAGATAAGGTAGGAGAAAAGGAATTTCTTCAAGATTTAGATTGTAATTGTTTCTTTTCTGGTCAGATGATAATTTGAATTTCATCAAAGCCATCTTTTAGAACCAAGTAAAATTGAAGAAGGCGCTGAGTCAACCCTGAAGATAATAGGCTCAAATTTCAAATAAAACACTTTTGTGATGAAAATATCTTATCCTTTTTGTCATCTTTTGATACACTGAATAGGATTTAGATTTTTCTTTTAAAGACATAGAGATAAAACAACTTCTGCTTTCATTCTGAGTATTTCATTAAGTCTGATTGACATTTTAAGTGGAAAGGTTGTAAGTATTGAACAAAACCCGTAGACTAAAATTCAACATCATTGGAGGAGCCCAAAAGCTTTTTGAAAGACATTGGCATTTAATCTCATAGGAGAGCAAACTGTCAAGGTTACATGCTGGTCACTACTCAGTAGCATGTAGTCAACAGGGGAAGGTATGGAGAGTAGTTCTTAAGTTCATTTAACTCACTCCAAAAGAGTATCTTGAGGGTTCTAATACTACAACTGTGTTCAAGATAACTCTTGCCAAAAGCTGCGAATCAGTAGTGAATGAAGCATTACTTCTTTTTTTACTTTTTCCCTAGGCACGAACCATTAACTTTGCTTGGAGAGACGACACAGGGTTAGAAGGATTGTTGGAAAGGCTGTGCTGGTGCTCTCAATTGCAGATTTTCTACTGGAAAATTAATTTTGTTATAGAGACTGCTAACAATTTTAAACATTAAATGGCAAGAAATATATTAGAACAATAATGACTAATGATTTTTTCCTACCATGATTGAGAAGTTTTAGTAAGTAGAAGCTGGAGTAACAAATGCTAGACCTTCCAGTAAGGCAACAATATTTGTTTTATGAATTGTATTATTTACAGCAGAGTGTACTAAATATTTCAACACATTGTTTCTAAAAGTTGGTAAGTAACATTATTGTTTGTGGCTTGCTACTCAATGATATAAAAAGTTAAATAATTTATGGGATTAAGCATTGTTTCAAAAAAACCCTATTTCTAAGCGCTTGTCTGTTGATTAATACTGAGGGTCATACAGGCATGGGAAATACTGTTTTCAGAAGCTTTAACACCAGAAGGTGATCACAAATTACACCATTCTAAAAACTAAAATGAATTTTTTTTTTCTCTGTAGTTTTTTCTCACACATGGAACACAGCCACCCACACAGCATACCTACATTCCTCCTCCATTCAATCAAGCTATTTCTCCTCAGTGTTTAGCAAAAGGAGAGATGATAACATATCTTTTTTCTATTTAAAAATGTTGGAATTTTGCTCAATTACCATGGAACTAAATTTCACTGAAGCATTTAAATAAGCAGGAGATGATAGTGACAAGTCACAATGAAATATTTTGTTGCTTAATTTTGCAAACAGCTTTTTATTTTGCATATTCAGTGCCATTTTTTCAAATATGGCCAGTAAATGAAGACCTTAAAATCTGAAATTGGCACTGAAATTATTGTAAATTACTCTAGATGATAAATGTTGCAGAAAATGGGAGAATACAAAATGCATTTGAATTGTGCTCTAAAAGAAATATTGTTGTAACTATGGAAGAATAAAAATGTAAGAAAGGAAAAATGTATGCAGAGCAATAACATGATTCAATAATTTAATATCTAATCTCCTTTGTCAGACCATATGATACCACTGAAGGTGGTGATAGGGAATAAGATAAAGCCAGCATGCTCTGACTGTCTTCTATTAGGTCCAAAGAGAGGTCACAAAATCCAACCTAAATATCACTTAGACACAATGTTTTGTTTAATTTCATTAACTCGCATTGCCCTAATTTTACCCAGAGCAATAGCTTCCTTTAATTTAAATGTATAATCAAAGTTATGTATTTCCTTTATCATTGGAGGGTGTTGCAAGTAATTGATTGTATTTTCCATTAACCCTTCAGAAACCAAGGGATAAGAAAGACTCTTCCTGGTAAGTCAGTAACTCTGCAGGCCAAGACAAATTTCTTAAAGATGGGTGTGCTTCACCTTACACAGGTCAATAACCTCATGTTAAGCTCTGTGGTGAGGACTCACAGGATGCCAGAGGCTGAAGCATGTGAGCGAAAACTTTGTATTTGCAGCTCAGCTTTTCACTCAAAGCCTCTTGCTGTTTTGGTCGTGACTTTTTCTAACTGTGGAGCGGGACTGTGACAAGATCACAGAATTAATTTTCTGTTTGACCTTGTGTCCTGGTTTAGAGACAGGTATCTGCCAGGGGAAACTGGAGTTTTCCCTGGAATGGAGAATGTAACCCCCCTTCCCTCCAAATTACTATAATTTTGCAATTAAGGGCTTTCAGGCAAAGATTTGGGAAT
>VZUI01054692.1:0-25210 GCA_013401135.1 Cettia cetti
TGCTGGGTGTGTCAGAGCCAGCTGTGCTGGGTGTGTCAGAGCCAGCTGTGCTGGGTGTGTCAGAGCCCGAGCTGTGCTGGGTGTGTCAGAGCCCGAGCTGTGCTGGGTGTGTCAGAGCCAGCTGTGCTGGGTGTGTCAGAGCCCGAGCTGTGCCGGGTGTGTCAGAGCCAGCTGTGCCGGGTGTGTCAGAGCCAGCTGTGCTGAGTGTGTCAGAGCCAGAGCTGTGCTGGGTGTGTCAGGGCCAGCTGTGCCGGGTGTGTCAGACCCCGAGCTGTGCCGGGTGTGTCAGAGCCGGCGCTGCCCTCCCGGGCCGGGATGCAGGAATCTCGAGCAGCCGGAGGCGGCAGCATTTGGTGCAGCAGCAGGTGCCAAGTGAGGCGCGATCTGCCAAGGCAAACAGGATCCTGTGGGTTCCTGGGGAGGGAAGGGCAGCGAGCAGCCGCGGCCGCTCTGGATGCTGCTGGCTGGAACTGGACAGGCTCTGGGGAAGAGGCTCCGCGGGTGATTGCAGGAATTGGCTCCCCAGCACTTTCTCACTCATGAAGCTGAGAAGTGCTGGCACCGACTGGGAGAGCAGCCAGGGCTGTGTGAACAGACACAGGAGCTGGAGCGAAGATTTTTAGTGGCAACAGTTGATGTGTGGGAGAGGAAAATGTGTGTGTGCTTAATAAATATTGGCACTCAGCAAGAGCTTATCAGTAACGCAGTGCTTCAGCTTCTGGAGAGCTGAGCTGGCTCTGCCACTCTGAGAAGAATCCCTTCAGATCAGCAGATAAATACGAAATTAATGTGAAAAATGGGGGGTTTTTGAATGGTGCTGATTTACTTCTGCCTGAGCTGTGGGACAGTTCCTGCTCCTTTCCAAAGTGCACACAAGAGGCAGCAGCAGTTGCTGCCTCTCCCCACAACCCAGGCCCCATGGACTGTGTGTGCAGATGTTGGAAAAGGGCTGAGAGTAGAGCAAACCCTGCAGATTCGGCCTCTGTTATTTGTTGCTTTGTCTTGCATGAACTCTGTCTTTTAGGAAGGACTCACGCTTTCTCAAGCTGAGTTTCAGGGAGTTTGGAGTTGTACCAGTAGACGAGATGACCTTTGGAGGTCCAGTCCACCATCTGCTCCCCACTGGGACTGACTGGGTATTTATTTCTGTGGCCTTTGAAACACCAGTGATGTAAATGGCCCCTTGAGATTCCCTGCTTTGGTGCACCATTGTCCCAGCTACTAGAATGACAAAACTAGGTACTGCTTCCACAGTTCAACTGCCTTACAACTTCTCCCGTCCTTCATCGACAGCTCTTCTTTTGGCAGTGACAGTTCCCATGTGTGAAGATTTTTAATACACTTCCCTCACTTTTATCTTCCCTTGGCAATCTCTTTCCCTGGCCCAGATAACTCTTGTCACCCTCCCTGAAATTGTCCTGTGACTTGCATCTGTTTTTCATTAATCCTGCAACCAAAGCTACAAAGAATTCCCTGGCCTGTGAGAACAGTGAAAGGATTGAGTTTCCTGGTGATATTTATATATCCTGGTGTGTCTGGCTACTGTCTGCAGCACTGCAGTGGTCTCTGATTTCTGATGTGCAGCTCTTCTGCAAGACAAGTCAGACAGGCTGGATTTCTGAGCTGGCAGGACACGGTATTCCAAACCTTTTGTCTTTTTTCTGGTTTCCTCCTCCCAACCCTGTGTGTACCTGCAGCGCCGTCCACCTGCACGTGCAGGCAGTGCTGAACAACAGGTGTTCTGCAGGATCAAAGCAAGATTTCCCTTTAAATTCCTCTGGCTTCCCAGGGAACAGCTTTTGATCTTTACCTGTGGCTTTGTTCTTTCTGTGCCTGGTGAAAGCTCATTAAGTGGTGCCTCTGTTGGCAGAGATGTCCTGACCCTTCTCTGCCCTCCTGGGAGCACCAGAGAGCTGCAGCAGGACATCACAAGGGCCTCTTGTTTCTCATGTGCCTCTCCAGCTCCCGTCCCTGTGTTTCCTGAGGAAGCACTCCCAGGCCAGCAGCAGCCAGCTGGTGCCTCCTTCCTCTTGTGCATCTGCTGATTTTTGGGGTTCTGAGGAAGTCGTTGACATGGATGAAGGTCTGTGCTGCTGTAGCCAGGGTTGTGCTGACAGGTGACCCTGTCCAGGCTCAGGTCTCAGGCCAGGTGGCTCCACATCACTGCCCCTGACTCCCCTGGCCCTGTTTGGAAACAGCATGTTGTAACTTAGCACGGGGAAGGAGAAGTTGCACCAGAATTTACTGTCTGTTCTTGCAGGGTGCAATGAGAGGAAAGGTGAATTGCTCCTTAAATGTGGTTGAGGCAAGTGACTTTCTGCCAGGTGTAACCCAGAGCCTGAAACTGTTGATTTTGGCAATGTGGACAAGAATGAGCTTAGGGCTTGACTGGTGTTTGGTTTTTGGGGCTGAGACATGAGGATACATGTGTCTGATGCTAGAAGGAGACAGAAGTGTGCAGGACTTGCAAAGTGATTCTCTTATCCTGGATACTTGCTGGTAACAGTGCAGGATTGAGGCTTCTCCATCAAGTCGCAGCAAAGGCTGAAATGCAGGAACTGCCTCTGCTCTGACTCGAGCTGACAAATGTGGGGATTGCCAGTTAAACCAATAGTTTGTCCTTTAATGAAGGCTCTGTCAACAGCTTGGCAGTCTCATTTGCAGTCTTCTGCATGTACCAATCTGTCAGAGGCAGGACAGCTATTTTTCTTCCCTGCAGCCCTCACTCTGTCCTTTGGGAAATGCCCCTTTGCCATTTCTGCCTTCTGCCCTCCTGGGCTGGCTGGATTTGCCATCAAAACCAGATTAGGGAAATCAGAGCTGTTCAACATCAGATAATGCTTGCTTAGACCCTTAAGTATTTCCTTAGAAGATGCCCCAGGCCAGGGCCTGTGCTTTATTTTCCTCTCTGGCTCTGTGGCCATGCCCTGCAGGCCAGCCTGGGGCTGATCCCCCGGGCTGAGCTGTGTGTGGGGTGTGCTGGGTCACTCTGACCTGTTCACAGCAAGCTGGGCCATGGAAACACAAAGGAACAAAAGCAGGGATTTCCTCTTCTCCTGTGGTTTTGGCAGAACAGAAACTGCTGTGCTTCTGGTGCTTCCCAGGTGGGGATGGCTGCTGTGCACTGGGGTTGCTTTGTGTGAGACCCTCCTGCTCTTCCAACACGTCCTGGTCCATCTGCTGAATGCTTTATAGCTTGGGTGACCTCTCTGGGTCCACTGCAGAGCCCCTCATCATCAGCCCCAGTAAGCAGCACATTTCATTTGTGCACAGAGCTTATTTGGGGGTGAGCTGGGGATTGTGCTCCACAGTTCTGTGAAAGTCTGGGTGGGTGAAATGTTTGCCTTGAGCTGGTGTACCACGCTCTGTGTCTGGGCTCTGTCCTCCCTGGTGAACATGGGGCTTTAGAGCCTTATCTCTGGCAAGGCTCTATTTAACCATCACTGTTCAAAAGAACCCAAACCAAACCCCAAAACAACCTCACAGAAAAAAATCCCAACCTTGAAAACCTCAAACACACAGAAATGGCAAGCACGAGATGAAGTGGGTTTGATTGATGTTGTTTTTGGAGATGCTGTGGCTGGAGCAGCAGTGCCATGCTCAGTCTGTGGTCTCAGGCATTTCTGTGCTGAGGGAAGCTCTGGGATCAGCTCTGGCTCTGTGACAGCCCCGGGTCAGTGACACATCGGGCGGGTCCACACGCTGAGCTCTTCCCTCCGTGGGGGTTTCAGTGCCCAGCGTTGCTGTTCTGCTCCTCCCCACAGTAACTGTTAACATGTGGGGTTTTGTTGCCTTCATGTTTCTTCATTGCAAAGCAAAATGTCCTGGGGTTGTGTGCTTGAGCACCTTGGAAGCATGAAGGTGATGTTACAGATGCACAGCATTTGTGGGCTCTTGGGCGAGGTGTGGATTGATGGGAGACTTGTCCTCAGACAGTGGGTGGCACGTGCTGTGCTGTCGTTATTTTGGTTCTCACACTCTTTTTTTCCTCCTTCTTGGCAGATCTTCTGAATTTGGCTCCTGACTAGAGCTGACAGATGATGGAAACATTTCCCTGGCGATGTCTCTGGGGCGACTCCTCCGTCGAGCCTCTTCGAAAGCCTCCGACCTCCTGACGCTGACTCCCGGCGGCGGCTCCTCCTCCGGGCTCGATGGGGACATCATCTACTCCAAGAACAATGTCTGTGTCCACCCCCCCGAGCTGCTGCAGGGCGTTGGGGAGCACCATCCAGGTGATGGGCTGTTGCAGGCATTGCCCATTCTCTCTTTTTCTCTCTCCTGGGTGTTGCTTCTGTGGAGTTGTTCACCATGGGCTCTAAGCAATGAGGAGGTGACAGGGCAAGGCTGTTTTGTGGAAGACTAGGGAAAGCCATCCACAAGCTGATCCATCAGCTCTTCTTCTAGTAGGAAGATTAGTGATATTGCTCCTCTGGTCTAGCATGGATTTACCTGGTTTAGTAAGTCCTTTTGTGCAGTCAGAAGTTGTCATGTGAGGACAGTAACTTCTGTTGCTCGTTCACCTCCATGAATTGTTCAGGAATTCCAAGTATCCTCTTGTAACTGTCATTGCTGGAATGGCCTCAGCAACCACTGGTAAAGGGAAAATCCAAAAAGCCTGATTGTGGCTGCACGCACTGGAGTAAACGAGGATAAATCCTGCTGTGTCCTTTTATTCTCATCTGCTCCTGTGCTCTTTCATGTTCTCATCAAAGACCTGTGGCTCTTGGCTTAGCTTCACAAAACGAATTATTCTCTGAACACTGACCCTTGCTTTCCTTTTGGTGTGGGTGACTTCTTTTTCCATTGGCTTCCCATAAAAACTGTAGCCCTTTACCCACACTAAGGTAAATATTCTTGAGAAATCAGTGTTCATCTGGTACTTAAAATTGTTTAACTAAGAAACAGTAGAGCTTTTTCATGTGGGAACATATTTTATAATTTACTCTTGATTAGTGTATCTGTCCAGGAAGTCCAAGTATTTGCATATCATTTCTCTGTTCAGTTAGGCCAGAGGGAATTCAAACTCTTCAAAAGCCACATGCAGACTTGAAATGATTTGCAAATACTGAATAATGCTGAGCACTCCACAATTCCTTTGGCAGAACTCTGTCCTGGTAAATAAAATGGTTTGTTTTGCCCATGTGTAGTGTTAGTGAAGTGGCGGGAAACGTGGAATGGTTTGGGTTAGGAGGGACCTTAAAGATCATCTCCTGATAAGGTATAGGGAGGACCCTAAAGATCATTCCTGCCATGGGCAGGGGCACCTTTCACCAACCCAGGCTGCTCAGAGCCCCATCCAGCTTGGCCTTGAGGATTTCCAGGGATGGAGAGATGGGGAAAGGGAAATTTCAGGGTTACGCGGTTCCCTTAGAACGACTCCGTGTCTCAACTGGCTCTCCTGTGCTCTGTCTCAGGCTATTTGTGCTTGTACATGGAGAAGGACGAGCTGCTGGGAAGCACGCTGATCCTGGCCTGGGTGCCCAACTCGCGCATCCAGCGGCAGGATGAGGAGGCGCTGCGCTACGTCACCCCCGAGAGCTCCCCCGTGCGCAAAGCGCCCCGAAAGCGCGGCCGCCACGCCCAGGGCTTCACCCAGCCCGCGTCCCCCCCGGAGCAGAGAGCGCCGCTGCCCCTCAGGGGCGACGAGATCCTCACGGTGTCGCAGCTGGTGAGGGATGGCGCCCCCTCCTCGGAAGGGGAGAAGCTGCCGCAGAGCGGCGCCCGCCGGTCCCCGCAGCCCCCGCGCAGCGACTCAGGGACGCTGTCCACGGTCAGCTCCCAGGAGGAGCACAACAGGTCGGAGGGCACGGAGGAGGGCCCGGACGGCAGGGAGGACGAGGGCTCCTTGGAGCTGTCTGCTGACGATGTGAGCAGGGACAGCACTTTTGACTCTGATTCTGATGCCTTCTCTTCCCCCTTCTGCCTCTCTCCCATCAGTGAAGCCCTGGGGAAAAGCAGCAGTTCCGTGTTCCTGGACAGTGAAAGCAGGTGGGTGCATCCTTTCTCTGGTTTCTGGGTGCTGGGTGCTGAGCTTGGAGATGCTGAAGGAAGTTGAGAAACTTCACGGTGGCGTTGAGCTCAATGTCCTGTCTTGCTTCAGACTCTTATGGAATTTACAGAAAACAGTCAGCCAGTTCTGCTTCTGCTCCGTGAACCCTGGCCCCAGACATCCAAGGCTGTGAATGTTCTTTCAGGTGAACTGTCTTGAGCCCTGGAAGGAGCACTGCTAAATTAAACGGGTCCTTTGTTGCCCTTATTGGCTCTGCTGATGATCTGAGCTTGTTGCTTCTCGTGCAGAGCCACATCAAAGGGCCCAGCTGACTTCCTGAGCCGTGGGCAGCTCTCCGGGCTCTATGTTGACATGAAACCTGCATGTGGGAGCTTGTTTTGCTGCTGTTCAGAACACGGTCCCACTTCAGACAGATAAATATTAATTCTTGTGTGTCTAACCTGGGTATTTCAGTCAATGTTTCTCAGTGTCACCTGCAGTAAGCTCCACATGGGGAAAGAGGGCACCTTGGCAAGGGAATCATGAGCAGGAGGACACCTGTACAACTCCCTGAACCATAGCCAGGGTTCAGTTTCTGGGCCCTGCCCTGCTGGTGTGTTACTCGTTTCCATCTCAGGGGGGATGGATGTGCTGCGTTCCTGAAGCACCATGGGGCTGATTTCAGGCTACAACTCAGCTTTGAAACTACACCTGAAATGAGGAGAAACGAGTTCTCCTTTGTGCATGTCAGCAATGCACACACTGCACTGACAGTTGAAGAGATTTTGCCTCTATTTTAGGGGCTAATCTCAAGCCCAGAGAATGCCAGTAAGAACGGGGCTTGTGAGGAAGTATTCTAATGGATTCAATTCCCTCTGGATATTTTAAAACCTTTCTGTGCGGTGATGCCAGACTTTGTATCAGGTTTGCATTCAGGATGTGCTCAGGGTTTGCTGGGCTTGAGTTCTGCAGCGCCTGTGCAGTGGTGGCTGTCCCATCCCATCCCATCCCATCCCATCCCATCCCATCCCATCCCATCCCATCCCATCCCATCCCATCCCATGTAATAAAGTCCAGCCTTTGCCAGATCAGTAGTGAGAGAAACGCCAGTGACCACGAGGGAAATGTGCATAGCCTGGCGTCTTCTGTCCTCATAGAGGGGTTGTGAAGCTCAAGAATGTGTTATTACCCCACTGTAGGGGTTGGAAGTGGGGAGAGCAAGGGAACAACATCCTGGCTGCTGCAAAGCAGGACTGAGCTCATCCTGGGGAAACCCCAGTCCTGGCATGGGCCACAGCCCACGTGCTGCCCCAGGAATGCTGTGGCTTGGATTGCTCCCACAAGGAGCTGGTGCAGGAGGGTCCCAGGCAGCGTCCAGTGAGTCAGGAGTGTTGTGGTTTAACTATGCTGCAACACTTATGCTCTGAGCTGCAAATAGTGTCAGGAAAGGAAGGAAATATGGTTTATTGCATCTTCTCTGCCTTGTCTGTGAATTCCTGTGGCATTTCCCTGCCCTCTGCCGGCTTTTCCTCACTGCTGCTGGAGCCCAGACAGCTCCAGCCAGGCAGAGCCAGCTCTGCACACACAGCTCAGGGCCCTGCTTGGTTTTGCTTTTTTCTTCTTTTTTAACTCCTGTGGTGCCAGTCTGAAGCCTCTCACAGTGCACGTGACACTCATAATTGGCAGCAGATTAATATAACAGAGCTTTTGTTGTTTGGGACTTTTGACTTGAAAGGGTTTTGTCCAGTGTGTGCGTTTTTTGTGCCAATTTGTTCTTCCCCATTGAGCCACCTTCCATGGAATCTGCAGGATCTTACAAGCTGTTGAGTGGGAGATTTTGCATAGAATCCTTTGCAGAAGTCTGGTCAGAAAGCATCTCGTATTTCCTGCTTTCATCTCAGCATTTTGGGGGACGGAAGATGCTGTTTCAGCAGTTACTACAAACATGGGAACAGCTTCCTTGTTTCTTAAGGGTTTGTTTTGGTTTGGGTTTTTCTGCTGGCTGCTTCCCCTCTGAGCCAGAATTGGAGTGGGAACAAAGTTTGTGCTGCTGGCAGATTGTTTGAGCTCTCTTCCCTCCCCACCTCCCAGTCACCACCTCCTCTCTGCCAGGAGGAGCGACTGTTTCTGGTTGTTTCCCTCTGCACTGGGGAGTTGCTGCAAAGACAGCTCTGCTCTTCCCTGTGGTTGTTGCAGATTCTGAAGGAATACATTGCATTTCAGTCCAGCAGCTTCCTGTGTGACTAGATATCCTCAGAAATGGAAAAACAGGTCACTGTGGAAGAACTGGGATGTACAAGTACACTTGGATCAGATGAGATCAGGGGCCCGGTGAGCTGCTTGACTGAATTTGTGTGTGACCAGGAGGCACGAGTCCCATCTGCCCCTTGGAGTGTCCCTGAGGAGGTGACCTGGCCACCTGGGCATGAGGCAGCCTCCCACAGTGCAGTGTGTGCGGGAGGACGGGAGGAGGGAGGGAGGTGGGCTGGGGAGCCCTGGAGTTGCACAATGAGTAAGTCAGCTGTAAGTCGCCAACTGGCCTGCTAGAACATAAGGAAATTAAAATGTATCCATTGTTTTTATCCTCTTTGCTCCTCAGTTTGACAGGCTGCCAGGGGTCCCATGCAGCAATCGATGCATCCTCCTCCCATTTACACAATTCCTGGGGCTGGGAGCAGTGGGAGTGTCCCAGCACCAGCATGCACACTCTTGCTTCTCTCCTCAGACCAGCCTGGCACACTGCTGCAGGGTGCCCTCATCCCTCAAGGAAAGGTGGCCTTGCCGTCCTGGGGTTTGTGTCCTTCTTAACTTTGGGGACCCCTTAGTGTTCCCAGCACGTGGTTCCTGCAGGAGGCAGCTGGTGTGGGGAATGCCTGCATTGATGGCAGCTTTGTCAGGGTCTGTGTTTCTGTGGAAAAGGAGGGATTCTGGAAATAAAATCATTCCGTTCTGTCCCTTCCCTCCCCTGTCCCCGTTGTTTGTTGGCTGTCAGGAAACATTTGCCTTGTGGCCTGAAGGACATGAGTTCAGGGCAGCTGCTCTCTGTGCCCAGCTCTGGCTCGCTGCCGCCCTGGGAAATTCCTCTGCTTCCATTTTCCCCATCAGTAAATTGAAACTAAAAGGCTTTTGTTACATCCAGGCGACCAAACTACATCTGACACCTCTGTAATGTCCATCCACTGATGCTGCTGGAGTTATTGAACTGGCCATGACATCAGATCTATACAGACGGCTGTGGAAGCACTTAGTGCTCTGTGAGTGGGCTTTGGGGTGTGCTGGGGGTTTGTGCTGTGCCAGAGTGATCCCTGTATAACAGGAGCTCTCATGGGTGCTCGGCCTGCTGGAGGCTTTGCACTCCTCAGCTGTGATTGCTGATACCTGACAAGCACCACAACAATGCTGAAGAGGAGATACAAACGCTGGTGTTGGTTCCTTCACTCACTTCATCTTGGGATGTTGGTCAATGCAGTCAAAATTTGGACTGAGGAGCCTCAGAGTTGGAATTGTATGAGTGGAGCTTGGGGCAACATCTGGCTCAAGGCTGGAGCTCCACGAGCAGCCCCACGAGTGCTGGGACAGAGGCCAGCAGAGCTCCCACAGCTCAGGCTGGAAAGGATGAGCAGAAGCAATGTGGTCAAGGTGGAATCAATGCAGGAAGGAAACATCATTCATGAGACATCGATCGTTTTAGCAGCCAGTAATAAAAATAACGAAACACTGTCATAATGGAGCTGGATGACGGTGAGTTCTCATGTTCTTCAGCAGACATGAATTCATATGGCAGGTCGATCACAGACAGCCCAGGCAAAGCTCACAGCACAAGGAAAAACTCCTTTGGCGTCGCAGTTGATGCAATTTTTACGGATGTGTTGCACATCCTGTTGTTAAGCTGCTTCCCAGGAGCTCATCAGTAAATGAGCTGCTCCGGGAGCGGGTGGGAGCAGTGCAGGCATTGCATCATCTTGTTTTGGCAGCTCACCTGAAGGGCTGAGAGCCGTTCCGACCTCTGCAGCAAAAACAGGAGACAAAATTATAAGGGAAATGAGCTGAAATTAGTGTGAACTGGCAGGAGCTCTGGAGTCATCAAGAGATTGGGAATTTGTTACTGTTGTAACAGAAGTGATTATATTGGAACCAGGGGAATTGGTCCCAGACTTTGAAATCTCCTGTAACTTCTTGCAGCATCTCAGTTTTGAATGATTTCAGCCCTGGGGAGGAGCAAGGGGGGGTACCTGGTCTGGGCTTCAATTCCCAGGACTTGCCTGAACTGGTGCCACTTATGATGTAAGACAGCGAAGCTCCTAATTCCATTTGTACCCAAACCCATGCCTGGAAAAAAACATCCACAAATCCTCCTTCCATCAGAAGGATAGTCCTTTATCCCTTCTGTTTGTGTTGTGGGGTCAGTGTAAGCTTCCCTAAGACAGGGGTGGTCCGTGTGGAGCCGGGCACTGGGAAGGGGAGCTGGCCTGAGCTGTCAGCAGCACTGTGTAATCGATTAAAGTTGTTCCCGGCTGCAAAGCTGAGAAGGTTGGACAGATCCAAGAGATTGCAGAGGCATACGGCTCTATCTTGCTTTATATAAATATTTGAACAGCAAGAACATTAATTATAGCAGGTTTGTTTCTTCCCTCTGTTGGGTTGCTGCCAGATTTCATTGGAAGAAAACAGTGACAGCTAACTTGGGATTGGGAATTGCGGCTAAGAGGGTCCGTGAAGCTCCGTATTTGGGATGTCGGAGGGAGTGCGAGCGGGTGGTCCCCGGGAGGGAGATCCCAGGGCCAGGCAGCGGGAGCCGGGGGGATAGGGAGGGTCCCCTCTGTCCCCTCTGACCCCCAGGCCTTTGGGGCACCGGGCATTGCTCAGGGCAGCGGGGAAGGCCTGAACTCCTGCTTCAGATGAGCTCTGTGGGCAGGGCTGTTGTGCCTTTCTGTGGAGCTGTGGATTGCAGCTGCCTTGGCTTTTTTGTGGCCCGTGATGGTGGGTCACTGCCATGGCCGGTGCCTGTGACTGTGACCGGTGTCCGTGGCCATGACCGTGCCTGTGGCCGTGGCCGTGCCCTGTAACCGTGCCCGTGCCTGTGACCGTGGCCGTGCCCTGTAACCGTGCCCGTGCCTGTGGCCGTGGCCGTGCCCTGTAACCGTGCCCGTGCCTGTGGCCGGGGCCGTGGCCGGGGCCGGGGCCGGTCGGTGGCGCGGCGGGGCCGCCAGGGGGCGCGCTGTGCCCAGCGGTGCCCCCCGGGACCCCCGGTGCTGCCCCCCCACTCCCCTCAGCGCGGCCAAGGCGGGAGATCCCGGAGCCGAGCGATGGTTTGGGTGCAAAGGGACATTAAACCTCATCCAGTGCCACCCCTGCCATGGCAGGGACACCTTCCACTGTTCCAGGGTGCTCCAAGCCCTGTCCAGCCTGGCCTTGGGCACTGCCAGGGATCCAGGGGCAGCCGCAGCTCCTTTGGACAACCTGTGCCAGGGCCTCCCCACCCTCACAGGGAAGGATTTCTTCCTAACATCTGATCTAAATCTACTCTCAGTTTGAAACCAATCCCCTCTGTCCTGGCGCTCCATCCCTTGTCAATAGTCTCTCTCCATGTTTCTTTCAGTTCCTTCAGGCCCTGCAAGGCCGCAATGAGGTCACCCCAAAGCGTCTCCTCTCCAGGTGAACAATCCCAGCTCTCCCAGCAGAGCTGCTCCATCCTCTGCTCATCCTGGAGCCTCCTCTGGGCTCTGCAGCAGCTCCAGCTCCTGCCTGTGCTGGCCCAGGGCTGGGGCAGCTCTGCAGGTGGGGTCTGATCTGGGGCAGAGGGGCACTATCCCCCTCACCTGGGGGGCAGAGGGGCACAATCCCCCTCACCTGAGGGGCAGAGGGGCACAATCCCCCTCACCTGAGGAGCAGAGGGGCACAATCCCCCTCACCTGGGGGCAGAGGGGCACAATCCCCCCTCACCTGAGGGGCACAATCCCTCTCCCCTGCTGCCCACACCGGCAGTCAGCCCAGGCTCAGGGGGGCTCTGGTCCCAGCGCACACGGCTGGGGTATAACCAGCTCTCGCCCACCAGCACCCCCCAGTCCTTCTCCCCAGGGCTGCTTTCATCTTTTCCCTGGATATTCTTGCATTTCTTCTGTTATTTATTTATACAATCGCAACGCCCAGAAAGCTGAATGGAGAGCAGAGATAAATGGCACTGGCAGGTATCCACAGCTTTGTGAGGGAAGAATTGCGTTAAGTGAATCAAAATAAAGAGCATGTCCCCTCCAAAGCACCGCAGTATATGCAAATAAATCTGCACGGCCTCTGTCTCCTTGGCTCGGGCCTCGCAATTATCCCAGCATTAGGCATTTACAATAACTCTGGAACATGCTTTTAGGCAGTGCTCCTCTTTCCTCTCCCTTTTCTGCTACTTGAAGCAAGCTCTTCCCTTGGGAAATCCACATTGTCTTGTGGAAACAGTGAAATCCTCCCTGGGTGGTGCTGGTTCAGCTCACGCTGGGGCAGCAGCAGAGGCCGGGGAGTTGGTTAACTTGCCTCTAAAATGTCCCCCTGAAATTCCCAGTTCACTGCTTAGAGCCAGGAATGTAAGAACAAAGGTAATCGGCGGGTCTTTCAAGGGAGCAGTGGTTTGAAGGCTTGATTATAATTAGCATAATTAGGGGAGAATTTTATTTTTGCATGGTTTGAACTGAAAGGAAAAAAAGCAAAATAATCCATTGATTTTAAATATAAAATAAACATGGGGAAGAAAGGTCTCCTTCTCCAGGCTGGAATGGGCTGAAAAGCAAACATTCTTTTTCGGGCTTTGCTGAGAAATCACTTTTTCCATCTAAGGATTTTTTTTTTAAAGTGTTGCATTTCGATTGATTTATTAATGAGTGTAAGCCCAGGCATGAGGTGCCCCTTCTCCGCACGGATTGTAAAAATCCGCCACTGAGCTTCTGGAACATTTTCCTCCCTTAAACTGAAGGTAACATTTGCATCCTTGAGCAGTGTCCGCTCGCCTCTAAGTGATTTGTTGTGTTTGGCTGCTCGGAGGTGTGTGTATTTTATTCCTAAGCATCAAACTGCTCATTCTGCTCCCTCTCTCTCCCTGCAACAAGAAGTCACAGAGAAAAACAGAAAAACCTCGCTTGGGTTTACCTGAGCAGCTACACCTGTGTGGAAGTGTCAGCTGTGAAAGCAGATTGTCTTCTAGCTAGAGGTAGATGTGTATCACATTCCAGATTTTGGGGGAAAGGGATTAAAACACCCATTACTACAAACTTCTGCTTGGTTTTTTTGCCTTTTCCCATTTACATTCAAAATAATTAACTCAAGAGCTCTGGGTTTGTTTGTTTTTTTCCTTTCACTTTAGCTCACAGCACTGGGGGGACCCTTCGGAGACCGCAGGGCTGTTTTTGCAATGCCCCCTTGCTGGCTGGAATCACTCAGCTTCCCCTCCAGCTTCGAGGGCATGGAGGGATGAATTAGGAGCAACAAAGCCCCCAGTGTGGTGAGGTGGTGAGGCTTTCACCCCTCTGGGGCGCGGGGCAGGATGGTGGGTCCCCCCGGCCGCCGCTGTCACCGGCATCCGGGATGGAGATCCGTGTTCTACCTGTGCCAGGTAGCTGGGAAGCTCCGGGACGGCGGGCAGGGTGCTGGGAGCACGGATTGCCATAGCCCCGTAAAGCAGAACAAATCGGTTTGATCTTTATTTCTCAAGGACAAACCAATTACACCCGTCAGAAGGCAAAGCTGCATAATCGGGTTTCCGCGAGTCCCTCGCCGTGTACAGTGGTTTATTTGTCAGGCTGGCGTTGGCAGGGCTGATGTTAATTCCCAGCCCCGTCCCTGACGGTGAACTTGCTGTTTCAGCCCAAGGTCAGAGGGTGCCTGTGGAGTCCCTGAACACGGCTCGTGGCCACGGACCCTCTGCTGGGTCCGAGGGGAGGGAGGGACTCCAGCCCTTTTCATCAGTAAACAGCCTGTTCCTTGGATGTTGTTAATAACAGGAATGCGAGGAGTGACTAACAACAATGCGCTGACTTAGACAAGCGCTTGGATCTGCTTCCCGGTGCCCTGCTTGAAAGGATACAATTATTTTTCGTAACTGTTTATTTTCCCTTTACAACAAGCTAAGCGAAGCAAGTTTGTCAGAGGCAGAGTGCTCCTAATTTGGTCTCCAGTGACCTCTGCCGCTGTGATTGGCAGCCCGGTGTCAGGGAGGAACTTGTGCCTGTGAGATAGAAATGAGCAGAACAAATGCCGTAGGACAGCTTGGGTTCCCCGGGGGACACGGGCTCAAAAAGGTGAAAGAAGTGCAATTACAGGAGGTTTTCAGCACAGAAAGTTAATTAGCTACTAAATAGCATTTAGTGCAGTTCAACGTGGGGAAATTTATGTTTTGAAAGCAAACAGATCAATGGAAAGCCTGTGGAACAAGCTCTTGGAAAGTCCATGTTGACATCCGTGTACTTTGAACTGTAACAGCCTGAGTAGTTTTTCCCAGGTTTCCCCAACAAATAGGAGGAATTGTTAGATTTGTTTCCCACGTGTTTGCAGATGTATAGAAATGCTTCCACTTGAGGATGTTTTGACATTTAATTTTAGAAATCCTGGCTAGGCTTTCTAAATCCAGGCTATCCGACACCTTGTTCCCTGGTCACCGTGGTCAGTGGAAATCGAGTCTGTTCAGGTTCTCTGAGGCACAGAAACTTCAGGGGCCACACTCCTTGGGAAGCTGGTGCTGTCCTGTGAGTGTCCTTCCAGCCCTGCTCTGCAGAGCAAGCAGAGACATTTCAACATACCTTTTTTAATCCTAGGTTACCAATCTGGTTTCCTTTGCATGTCTTTCGTGTCACTGAATTCAGCACATTTCAGTCTATAATATATGTGTATTGTCAAGGACACTTTTAATCAGAACAATGGATTGGGTTCCAGATGCTCAATATTACTTCACTCTGTACAGCCACTGCACTAAATTTTTAGGCATTTCAGGATAGCTTTGAACTTTTATTGGCGGATTATTTGTTTGAAGCTGTCTGTCTTCGCAGCTGATGCTGCCAGGAGCTGTTTCACCTTGCTGGGAAGAAGAGGAACCCAGAAGGTCAGTGCCTGTGGGGAATAGTGGAGAAACAGAGAAATGCTAACCCCTGGGGAGGAAAAGGGGCATGTAATTCCCATTACATGGATGCTCATACATTATGATGATACTCATTGTCTATAAATGATGGTCCCAAGCCGGCGTGCAGGAATGCTGGGGCTGTGGGAGCTGTTATTAGTGACAGCGTGCGTTAGTGCCGGGGTGATGGAGAGCCAGCTCCAGCAGCAGGGCTTGGCTCTGGCAGGAGGCTCTCTGGGAATCAGGTGGTGCACGCTGACAGCTTGGGTAACTGCCACATCACGGCTGCAACCTTCAGCCCCTTTCTCTCTCGTAATTATATTTGTCACATCGCATCGTAAAATGAGTTATTAGGTCTTTGTTGCTGAAATTGGCTTCCCAGGTAATCAGGGCAGGTCTCTGGAACAGAAATAATAATTGGGTTTAGCTCTCTCTGTGCCGTAGGTGTGTTGCAGGGCTTTGGAACAGTGAGTTGGGTCCCATTGCAGCAGGTTGAATCTCACCTGCAGTGTCTGAGCTCCTCAGCCGGGTGTGTGAGAGGTCCCATGGGGTGGGAGGAGGAGGTGGCTCCTTGGAGCTACAAAGGCTCAGGAATTGTCCATATGCTTGGCTGCTGTAGCTGATGATGGAGTTCAGAAAATACATCAGCCCCTGGTCTGGCTCCCCAGCAGGAATGGGATGGGTTTTGAGACGAGAGTGGTGGGACTTGGCTGAGGGCAAAAGGCTGAAGTGGAATCACAGAATCGTTTGGGTTGGAAAAGCCCTCCGAGATCATTGAGTCCAGTTGTTCCCCCAGCACTGCCAGGGCCACCACTGACCCATGTCCCCAAGTGCCACATCCACAGGGCTGTTAAATCCCTCTAGGGCTGGGGACTCCACAGGCCCTGGGCAGCCTGTGCCAATGTCTGACAGCCCCAATGTCCAACCTGACCCTCCCCTGGCACAACCTGAGGCTGTTTCCTTCTGTCCTGTCCATTGTTCCCTGGTTGCAGAGCCCAACCCCCAGCTGGCTCCAGTCTTCTGTCTGGGAATGAGAAGGTCCCCCCTGAGCCTCCTTTTCTCCAGGCTGAGCCCCTTTCCAGCTCCCTCAGCCACTTCTGGTGCTCCAGCTCCTTCCTCAGCTCCGTTCCCTTCCCTGGACCCTCTCCAACCCCTCCATGACCTTCTTGAACTGAACACATGAACATGGCCTGGAGTTTCCTGACCCAGATTTTCTAATCCCCCTTGATTTTTTCCCTGTCCCTTTTATTCCTGTGGCCCACTGCACTTGTTGTTTTGCTGACCAGTGCTGTGTACTAGCTGGTGCTCTGTTTTACCTGGATCCCACAACCCAAAGTCTCTCTGGAATGTTCCTCTGGCTATTTGTGTTGCAATGCTTCAGCTCCTGCTTTTACGGAGTGCTCTGGGATAAATTCCTCACCCAACAGATAGAATAGTCTGACAAACAATAAACTCTTCCCCTGCATTTGTCTATCTTGAGTGCCTGGTTAGAGGACTCCCCAAACCCCACAAAATTAGCAGGGATCATACTGCTTTTTGTTACTGATCTACGGAATGGTCTCAATATTGAATTTTTTTTTTTTTTTAAGTAATCCAGAGATTAGAGTATTTTCAATTTTTTTTTCCAATCAATACGTACAGGAAAAAGTCATTTTAGACACAGTGCGGGTTTTTTCCGAATGTCCCCGGTGACTCAGTGAGCAGCAGCACGAGGCAGTTCTGTCTCTGATCTGTCCTCAGTGAATGTTTGTGTCCATTGACCCCGTTAGGGCAGGGAGGGCACAGGTGTCTCTTTCAGATTTCACCCTCGCATCGATGAGAACATGGGAATTTCCCTGGGGCTGCCCGGGCTGAGGCACTCTGCTCGCCCTGGGTGCTCCTTGCTGCCCGGAAGGGGTGAGCTCCCGTGCCTGTGGGATGCGTGTGCCAGCTTGTCACCACTGCCTGGATGAGAACTGTAAACATTTGTCTTGGAGAAGCATTTCCGGAGCTGCCCCGGTGCCAGGGCCGTGCCCGGGCTCTCCTGCCTGCAGGTCGCAGCCGGCTGCTGCTGCATCTGGGACAGATTTGGCTTTGGAGCACTGGCAACTGCAGCTGGAACTGCTGTGCTGAGCCGAGGAGCTACGGAATGCCCAGCATCAAAGCCACCCTGCCCTGTTCTACTGGTAACTCATTTCTTGGTAGTTCTCTGGACATTTCTGCTGATCGTTTCAGACGATGTTCTTGAAGAACTGGCATGTGGACCTCTGTGACCAGGACCTGCATGGTCCTCACACCAACCTGTCCTCCAGCCCTTTGCCATACTGACCAGCTCCTCTGTGCAAGAGGTTTAGAAAATGGGTTGCCTCTGCTTAGTCTTTGAGTTAGTTTGAGTCATCTCTTCCAGGAAAATCCTGTGTAACCAGCTGTGGCTGTTATGAAGTGTTGCTCCATAAATACCAGCTGCTCCAGCAGGCAGTCCAGCCCAAGTGCCTTGTACCAGGACTCTTGTTACATTTCTGTTAATGTTAGATACTCAATGTTTTAGAAAATGTTACATTTTGCCGCTTTATCAGAAAGCAATGCTTGATTTTTCATAAAGGCCAGTACAAACTTCATGGGAAAATTCCCAAGGCAGGGGATGGTGTACAGCAGTGCCTGTGGTCGAAGGTATCCTGGTGTCTAACCTGGAGTGAGTTTGGATGTGTGGTGTGATGCCTCTACTGCACATCCCTTCTGAGTCCTCATCCTCCAAATGGCCTTTCTTTCCAAAAACTGGAGCAGCAGAACTTCCCAGAGAGCCACGAAGCTGCTCCTTTAGCTGGAGTCAACCAGCCTTGGTATCGCGCAGACAGTGCCACAGGAGGAGGAAGGGGCTGGGGGCTTGAGGCACACATTGGAACAGGGCTTGGTTGACAATGTCACCTTTGGGGCTGTGTGGAGCGTGTCCCTCGGGAGGCCGTGCCCTGGCAGCGGGGAGGTGCTGCCCAGGAGGCTGGCTGGGCCCTGTGGAAGGGGCCCTGGAGCCAGGCGCAGGAGGCACAGGGATGTGAAGTGCATGCTGAGTGTGTGATTTCCAGCGTTCAGTGCCCACATTGTTGGATAAGAGGATTAGAAAACACCACATAAAGTGGCCTTGCAGGGGGCTGCTTTGTACCTGCTCCGGGCCTTGTCTGGCAAACCCCGATTTCACAGCAGAGCCCATTCAGAGCCCGCGCCGAGATTGTTCACGTGCATTGGCCTTTTTACCAGCCAAGGGGTCACAGTTTCACATTCACTTCATTCCCAAAGCACTGATATTTTTTCTTTTGGGATGGGGGCTGGTGGGGACATGGGGGCTTTTTGAGTCTGAACTCAGTTTGCATTTAAAGTTGGAGATCTGGGGTGGACTGGGAAAGGGTTGGGTTCACTTTCCCTGCTTTGCAATGGGTTGAAGAGCTCAAGTGTGATTTCCCAATCCTTAACTCTCCCAAGTTTCAAGACTGCAGGTGGAAACCATTTGTCTGGAGTTTATTGACAAGACTCCAGGCTTTGCAGGTCAACTTGCAGAGGTGTAATGAGAAACTCAAGTTCAGGGGCACCATCTTTGGATCTTACTGGTCAAAGAGGGAAATTCCCAGTTGAGATCTCAGGTCCGTGCTGCTGTTGGAATGTGCTCATTCCTCCTGTTCCCTTCCTGGTGTGGAGTGGCTGAGCTGGACACTGAGGGCATTGCTTGAGTTCATTTTGTCTTCTCAAAAGTTGGTGTTTTCAGGAATGGGTTTGGCTCTCCCCAGTTCTGCATGCAAAAACTTTAGTAAAAGGCCAAAACCATGATGCTTTTTTGGGATGGTAGGGAATTAATTAATATAACAATAATTTAGTTGGTGAATGAATGTCAGTTTCAGAACTCTGACTAAAGATTTTTCACATGGCGCATCTGTGGTTGTTGCATGTACCCACAGCCTCCTGTGGCTGACGGGGTTTTTGTCCCCACGCTCTGTCCACAGGGACACGTGTGACAATCGCATGACCTGCTCCACCAGCTCTGCCTCCAGCCTCGACACCAGTGCCCAGTTCCAGGAGAACAATGGGCAAACACAGAGCACCAGATGGGATGAACAGCAGAAGGTATTTGCCCTCGAGCAGGTGTGTGGTGTCTTCAGAGTAGACCTGGGGCAAATGAGATCCCTTCGCCTTTTCTTCAGGTACTGGATCCTTGTATGTGAGCTGTGTGTGAATTGTGTGTGAATTGTGTGTGAGCTGTGTGTGAATTGTGTGTGAGCTGTGTGAGCTGTGTGTGAGCTGTGTGTGAATTGTGTGTGAGCTGTGTGTGAATTGTGTGTGAATTGTGTGAGCTGTGTGAGCTGTGTGTGAATTGTGTGAGCTGTGTGTGAGCTGTGTGTGAATTGTGTGATCTGTGTGTGAATTGTGTGTGAATTGTGTGTGAATTGTGTGTGAGCTGTGTGTGAATTGTGTGTGAATTGTGTGTGAGCTGTGTGTGAGTTGTGTGTGAGCTGTGTGAGTTGTGTGTGATCTGTGTGTGAATTGTGTGATCTGTGTGTGAATTGTGTGTGATCTGTGTGTGAATTGTGTGTGAATTGTGTGTGAATTGTGTGTGATCTGTGTGTGAATTGTGTGTGAATTGTGTGTGAGCTGTGTGTGAATTGTGTGAGCTGTGCATGCTCCATGTCGGGGCTCTGGGTGGAAGTGATTTCTGCAATCCTACCTGGAAGCCTTTCCACAACAATTGTTTCCAGGAAAGTGAGTGTCAGCCTTCCCAAGGAGAGCCTGTGAATTACAGTTACAGAGTCGAAAGGATTTTATTTTTAGTAAAGGTTGCTCTTAGCTGTCATACCATAAATGCTTCAAATAACCTGGGGATATGAAAAACATCTTTATCTATGGTACCTTTTCCTTTGCCTGCCCCTCACCAGGCTCCTCTAGAGTCTTGCTGCACTCAGCCTCTTCAGTTACCTTTCAAATTATTACAAAATTTATTTCAAATTATTGCAAAAACATTTTTACTCTCTCTTTTTGCTCTCACTCTCTGTTTCTTTGGACAAAGCCGTGTGTGAGCAAGTCTGCGCATCCCCAGGAGCTGACTTTGTGTATTGCCTTAATGTTTCTGGGGCAGACTTCCTGTGGCTTTTTTCTCCAGGGAAGACAAATTTTAATTCCTTCATGTGAAGGAAGGGTAAAAATAGTGCTGTTACCAGGCACAAGTGGAGAAAATTGTCACTACGACCATGTCATACAATCATAAAATGTCTCAATCGGGAGTGACCCATGAGGATCAGTGAGTCCCAGGGATGTGAAGCCGGGTGTTTTAAGGGGCAGCTCGGTGTTGCACTTTGTGACTTGTGACGCTGTCTGTCCCCGAGGGTCCGTGTCCCTGCTGTCCCTCGTTGTGCTGGGTGGCCCCTGCAGGTTGTTCTTTGTTCCCACAGTGATGAGGCGTGCACCTGTGGGCAGCTGGTGGTGGCCAGCAGGGAGAGCCAGTACAAGATCTTCCATTTTCACCACGGAGGCCTGGATAAACTGTCCGAGGTGTTCCAGCAGTGGAAGTACTGCACAGAGACCCATCTCAAGGACCAGGTACCTGAGCCAGGCTCTTGGGGCAGGTGTTTCACACTAGGGTTGGTGTGTTGGAGAAACAGAGCTTTGAGTTCCTGTCAGGTCAGGCAGGAAGCTGCCAGGTGCTGGGAGTTCCGGATGCAAATGCAAACTGGACTCAAGGTCTCTCTTGGACTTGTCTGTCTCCATCCATTCCTGCTCTACCTGTGGAATACGGTGGAAATCCATCCAGAAGAGTTACTTAGGTGGTGATTTTGCTAGACCTGACAGGTCAGCACTGTCCTTTAGGCACACAAGTGTCTGGAAATCTGCAGAGATAGGTTGGAAATGGTGTCAGAGCCTTTCATCCATCTTGTGACGCGTAACATTCCGTTTGGGGAATGTTTTGACAAGGCATCTTGCCATATTTTGTTCAATCTACATACAAATGTGATAAGAGCTCTTTAATTATCTGTTTAAGATATTGTATGTGCTTATTAGAAACAGTGATTTTTAAATTTCCATCCTTCCCACGGAGCCCCCCGCTGCTTTTCTTATTACGGTCGCATGGGCTCACTTTTTGCGTTGAGCAACCTTTGATTTTTAAATTAAATGTCAGCTGCAGCCTTGCACTGGGATCCTGAGTGCCCTCAGAGAGCCTGGCAGCACAGTTCCCTGCTCTCCTAACAGCAATCCCTTTGTATATGGCCAATCATATGTAATTTATTGCAGGCATTCCTGGCAGGGACAAGTTTTGCTGTAAGCAGCATTAATTCAGTTTCAGGTCAGGGATAAGACTGGAGGAGGAATGGAAACTAATTTTTTTTTTTTTTAAGATGAAGCTGTTTCATAGTGGAATTTAATTATTCTAATCACTCTTGTTATTGTAATGGTTACAATTTAAAAAAAAAAAACAACAAAAAAAAAAAAAACGAAAAAACAACAAGACCTCTCCAAGTGCAGCTTCTCAGTGTTTAAGCCTACCTGAACCAGGCAGAGGTTTCCCTGCTCTGGGTTTCACACTGTGCTGCTCTCCCTGGCTCCTGCTGCAGCTGTGGTTTGTTGTGCCCCTGTTCAGCAGCTGGCAGATGAGAAAACCTGCATGCAGTTCTCCATCCGCCGCCCCAAGCTGCCCTCCTCAGAGACCCACCCCGAGGAGAACTCCCAGCGGCGCCTGGACGTGTCTGCCTGGCTGCACCACCTCAACGAGGCCGGCCAGGTGGAGGAGGAGTACAAGCTCAGGAAGGTGAGGGGCTCTCCTCTGTTCTCGCCTGTCCCCAGGGGAGTTTGTGCTCCTGCCGGGGGCAAAGCTGGGCTTTTGGGAGGATGAGAGGCCTTGGCTGGAGAGCTTGCTGTGGGGCTGATCCCCACCCGGACACGTTCCTGGATCACCTGCTCCAGCCCTGGCAGGGAGGGAGGGAGGGAGGGAGGGAGGTTGGGCTGGGTATCTCCAGAGGTGCCTTCCAACGCTAACAGTGCTGTGATTCTGTGGTGGTGGAGCATCTCTCTGCCCAAGGAGCTGTCTCACGTCTTCTGCTGCCTTTTGGAATCCACAAACCAAAGTGCCCAGTGCCTGCCGTGTTTGCAGAGTGTGTGACCAAGTCACAGAGAGCCCTGGAGATTGCTGAGAGAACTGAGATGGTTGAAATAGCTGAGATTGTATGAACTGAGATTGTGTGAAGTGAGATTGTATAAACTGAGACTGCTGCATGAAATAACGGGGCTGAGGGGAGCACTGGCCCGGGCCCTGAGAGAGAAGTTTGCAGTGCAGTGCAGAGTCTCCAGGATTTGGGATTAAGCCGTGACATGAGAACGACACGTTAATCATAGAGCCTCTCCGGGGGTGGTTATTGACATTGAAATGAGCCTGATTTGTGTCTGGTCTGGGAATAGAGGGCCAGCACTTTCCCTCTAAACATGTGCAAATTGCAGGAGCTTGAATCAAGGCGTCACTTGTCAGGAAAGAACTGCAGAGGCACCAAAGCACAGCAGCGGGCAGTTGCTTGTTGCTGGTTTTGGGAATGCTAAAACTGTACCAGCCATAACTTTTGCTCCATCTTCCAGGCCATTTTCTTTGGTGGGATTGATATTTCCATCCGCGGGGAGGTGTGGCCCTTTCTGCTGCACTACTACAGCTACGAGTCCACCTCTGAGGAGAGGGAGGCGCTGAGGCTGCAGAAGAGGAAAGAATACTTTGAGATCCAGGAGAAAAGGTAACAGACCATCATCATCCTCTCCTGCTCGTTTCCTTTGGGCCAGACGTCACAGTCTCTGCATCCTTTGCATCAGAAGAGGCTGGAGCAGAGGAGTGGGAGGGATGGTGGGAGAGGCGTGTTGGGCACTGCTGGTCTCCTGAGGCTCTGGAGCCAATTCCACCGAGCTCAGACATTTCCTTTCCTGGGCTCTGGAAACAGCCTTGTCAGTACCACGCAGGAAAACCTCACAGGCAAGGCTCGGGTTGGAACGCTGAAGGTGAAATTGGGATCTTATATTTCTTTATAAATGTACATAAAAATAAGGGATGAGAAGGGTTATGTAATTCCAGAAGGTTGTTAATGCAAGAATTGTGAGTTGTTAAATGGAGGTGGATACACTGAAGCTGGAGGGGCACAGTACTCAATAATCAGGAGACAATCAAACCAGAGTGATGAGTTCTGGTGTGCTGAGTTCCAAGGAGCAGTGGAGAACAGAGTCTGATGCTTCTGAAGTGTTTATTGCAGCAAACACATCGTGTCACCCTGTTATAACCCAGGAGGCTCCTTCCAGTAATCCCTTGGGACAGACAATCCTCTCTACTGGACAGACCTGCTGGTCTGTTTTTCAGGTGCTCAGGAAACTCGGTACAGGAATAGATTTTCTCTGCAAACTAAGACTGAAAGGAGGCTTTTTGTTCATTGTGGCAATCACATTCCTCTCTTGGCAACCCTCTGCTGTTGCTGTGTTGCTCCAGGCTGTGCATGACTCCAGATGAGCAGAAGGATTTCTGGCGCCAGGTGCAGTTCACGGTGGACAAAGATGTCGTGAGGACCGACCGCAGCAACCAGTTCTTCCGAGGGGAGGACAACCCAAATGTGGAGACCATGAGGTGAAGTGTCTGATTCCTGTCTCCTAAAGACCTGTCCTGCTCAAGGCAGAGACAAGTTGGTCAGCCCCCAGCCCAGGCTGCCTGGGAATGCTGCACAGCACCCACCGTGCACCTGGAACCACAGGAAGCAACAGCAAAGCCTTCCCCAGTGCTCCCAGTGCTCCCAGTGCTGCTGTAGTTCCCTTCTCGATCCCATAACCCTGCTCCCATCCCTGAGCCTCCCTGCACACACAGGCACAGCAAAGGTGCTGTGGTAGGGCTGTGGGCAGGTGCTTGGCTCTGTGGTTCTCCTGATGGGGTAGAGGACAAGCACACCAGAGTCTGTTCATGAGAGTGACTTGTAAAGATGTGACCTCGAAAGAGCTGGGTTTCCCAACAGCATTGCTTGGAGCTTTGTGGGTGTGTTGGGCATCGTTTCTCCTTTCCCATGGGCCCTTTCATTTATGTCCTCTTAATCTTCTTAAATTCTTATTTGCTGTTTATGTTTTGCTGTCTGTGAATGCCAAACCTTTTCCTGAAGTTTATGCCACAGGACTGGTGTTTGCAGCAGGGTTTCCCTGTCTGTGTTACAGCACCTCACGAGGCCCTGTGTCTTTGTCCCTGAGATGACGCTGTCACCTGCCCTCACCTGTCCCACCCCTGTGTTTCTGTCTCTGCTCCAGGAGGATCTTGCTGAACTATGCAGTATTTAACCCAACCATTGGATACTCCCAGGGCATGTCTGACCTGGTTGCCCCACTCCTGGCAGAGGTCCTGGATGAGTCGGATACTTTCTGGTGCTTTGTTGGATTGATGCAGAACACGATCTTCATCAGCTCCCCTCGGGATGAGGACATGGAGAAGCAGCTGGTGAGGCAGAGTGCTGGGCTCCCTTCAGCCCTGTGATGGTTTCTCCATTCCCCAGTTCCTGGGCTGGAGGGGTCCAGCAGGCCAAATCACACTCCAAAGCCACTACGTCCTTGGGGTGATCCTTGGGGTTGCCATGTGCAGGGCCAGGAGCTGGGCTTTGATGATCCTTGTGGGTCAATTCCACCTCAGGCTATTCTGGGATTCTGTGGAAATCCCTGGTGGGTAGATTGACTCCAGAGGCAGCTGCACCCATCCTTCTTGTGCCATGGCAGCTGGGAGTGAGGAGCTCTGGGGCTCTGCAGCTCTGCAGCTCTGGGGTTCTGCAGCTCTGGGGCTCTGCAGCTCTGCAGCTCTGTGGCTCTGCAGCTCTGCAGCTCTGCGGCTCTACAGCTCTGGGGCTCTGCGGCTCTGCAGCTCTGCAGCTCTGGGGCTCTGCGGCTCTGCAGCTCTGGGGTTCTGCAGCTCTGGGGCTCTGCAGCTCTGCAGCTCTGCGGCTCTGCGGCTCTGCAGCTCTGCGGCTCTGCGGCTCTGCAGCTCTGCGGCTCTGCGGTTCTGCAGCTCTGCAGCTCTGCAGCTCTGGGGTTCTGCAGCTCTGGGGCTCTGCAGCTCTGCAGCTCTGGGGCTCTGCAGCTCTGCAGCTCTGCGGCTCTGCGGCTCTGCAGCTCTGCGGCTCTGCGGCTCT
>VZUI01054693.1:0-19930 GCA_013401135.1 Cettia cetti
TCATCCCCACAGTGCCACCTCATCCCCACAGTGTCACCTTGGCCCCAAGTGTCACCTCATCCCCACAGTGCCACCTTGTCCCCACAGTGCCACCTCATCCCCACAGTGTCACCTTGTCCCCAAGTGTCACCTCATCCCCACAGTGTCACCTTGTCCCCACAGTGCCACCTCGTCCCCGCAGTGTCACCTTGTCCCCACAGTGCCACCTTGTCCCCACAGTGCCACCTTGTCCCCGCAGTGTCACCTCATGCCCACAGCAGCCCATGGCCCCGGGGCCTTTGGGTGCTCAGACCAAGGCCCCGGGTCCTTGGTGGATCCCAGCAAAGGCTCCCTGTGTGCACGGAAGTCAGGAGAGCTCCAGGCCATAAAGCTGCAGCAAGGACAGGACCACAGAACGTCCTGAGGGTCCCCCATGCAGCCCCTGGCCCTGCACAGCCACCCCAGCCATCCCACCCCGAGAGCCTTGTCCAAACCCTGGCTCGGTGAAGTTTGGATGTTTATGCAAAGCACCACACCTCAGGAATGTTTCACCTCTGTTCTCAGCTGCTGAGGAGCACAGACAAACAGGCAAAGCTGCAGCAGCTGGACCAGCGTAGGTGGCCCAAGTTTGCAGGCTGAAGACACAGATTTCTTCCCTTCCTGGAGCACGTGCATCCTTCACTTTGCTCTGGCACTCAATCTGACACCTGCACTGTGTGACTGTGCTCGTGTTTGCTGCTCTGCAAACTGCTGTGTGATCTCCTACCTGTTACAGAAATAAAAGAGAATTTGATTTGGCTCATGTGCTCCTGGAGCTGCTTTCCTGCCGCCTCAGGGGAGGAGGAGATGGGTCACAGAGCCCCAGAATGGTTTGGGCTGGGAGGGACACTAAAGATTATCCCATTCCGTGGGCAGGGACACCTTCCACTATCCCAGGCTGGCCTGGAGCAGTCCCTGGCACAGTCCCAGGTGTCCCTCTGAGCATCTTCCCGGCCGTGCAGGCCCTGCTCCACCCAGGATTAGCCCAGCAGCACAAAAGAGGAAAGGAAACCGCTACCGCTGGAGTAACCGCAGAGAGAAAACAGGGCCGTGCTGAGGGCTGGGGAGGGCTCTGCGGGAGGCAGGAGGGGGCTCCTGGGCACGCAGCGGGGCCAGCCCGGGCACAGGGGACAGGCAGTGCTGGAGGGCGCCCAGCCCCCGCTCCCCGGCTCCCTCCTGGCTCGCAGTCCCCTCCCGCACTCGCAGGGCCACCGGCTGCGTGGGTGCTGGCCTCAGCTGCGATTCCCCGGCGTTTCCCTGGGCCGCACGCCGGCAGAAGTTGCAGCTGACGCAGCGGAGCGCGGCCGAGGCAGGGGAGCTGGGCCGTGCCGAGCCGTGCTCGGAGCCGCCCGGGCGGGCGCGGCTGCCCCGGGAGCTGCGGGGGCACCGGCGGGGCGGGGGCGTTCCCGGGAGCTGCCTTCCCCATCCCGGCGCTGCCCCCGCCGCGCTCCGCCACCGTCCGACCCCGGCTGCAAGGGAGAAAAACTCCTTGTCGTTCTGCAGCGAGGCTTCCCAAGTGCAGGGCTGCAAATGCCTGAGGGGACCACGCTGTCCGTGCAAAAAACCCTTGATGGAATCAAGTTATTGCCAGCAGAAAGAGGGGCAGGGAGAGCTCCATCCCACCTGGGCCCCGGGATGGACACACAGACAGCAGCCCTGGATGGACACACAGACAGCAGCCCTGGATGGACACACAGACAGGAGCCCTGGATGGACACACAGACAGGAGCCCTGGATGGACACACAGACAGCAGCCCTGGATGGACACACAGACAGCAGCCCTGGATGGACACACAGACAGGAGCCCTGGATGGACACACAGACAGGAGCCCTGGATGGACACACAGACAGCAGCCCTGGATGGACACACAGACAGGAGCCCTGGGATGGACACACAGACAGCAGCCCTGGGATGGACACACAGACAGCAGCCCTGGATGGACACACAGACAGCAGCCCTGGGATGGACACACAGACAGGAGCCCTGGATGGACACACAGACAGGAGCCCGGGACACGTCCTGCCCTGTCCCACACCTCCCACTCTTTGGAAACCAGCAGGGAAAGTTCTGGAAGTGCGAGCCCTGCCCGTGGGCAGGGGCACAGGCAGCAAACCCCACGGGGCCGGGGGTCAGAAGAGCCACTTGCCCTCCTCCCTGTGCCAGCCCACAGCCAAAGGGGCAGAATAAAAGCAGTGAAAGCTGGCAAGGGGCTCCTTCCCCAGCCCTGCAGCCCCCCTGGACAGCATCAGCCACTGAGCTGAAGGGCTGAATAAGCTGGAAATGGAATACAAATACCCATGGAAAATGGGTGCTTTCCCCGGGGCAGGAGAGGCTGATGGTGGCACAGTCACCATCAGGGGAGGAATCTGAGCAGTGCCAGGATAACTCTGGGCTCCCAGCACAGCCCAAGGCATCGGGGAGCTCCCTCAGGGCTGGCCAGCAAGGGGAGGCTTCCCTTTGGAGGGGTAATTCATCCTTGCAGCAACACTTAGGTAAAGGCAGTTCACAGGAATTGTTATAAACACGGGCAGCCTGAGGTAGGGAAACCACTGGGATAAAGAGTGGAATTTCTGTTTCAATCACTGTGCGGGACTTGTGCTTTTCACAGAGAAAATAAAATTTTTGGAAGATTTGAAGTATTGCTGAACAAGGGCCTGGAGTGACAGGGTAGGAGGGAAGGGCTTCCCACTGCCAGAGGGAAGGGATGGACGGGATTTTGGGAAAAAATCACCACCTTGCACAGGGCTGGGGCACCTGGGACAGCAGGAGGTGTCCCTGCCCGTGGCAGGGGTGGGAGGGGTCCCTCCAGCCCACCCACCCCACCCCACTGTGGGCTGATTGATGGCTCTGAAGCAGCTGCAGCGTTTCCCAGCCAGCACAGCTGAAGCTGCTTCCCTGTGTCAGTTTTTATGGCGGGTTCGATGCCAAAAGGAAAATATAGGTATGCCATAAAATTTTTATGACTTCATCCTCAAAATATCTCCGGAGCAGCTTGTTTACACAAAGGGCACGTTCTGCTGGTGGCTCTCAGGAGCTCCCAGAGGAGATGCAGGAGCCCCAGCCTGGCTCTCCTCCCCCCATGGCCTCTCCACGTGTTGCATCCAGCTGCATTGAGGCTGCTGGGGGCCCTGCAGGGACTCTCACACCGCTGCTGAGTTTGTAACCAAAACCAAGGATAAAGCTGCTCCAGCTTCCCTCTTGAGGAGCTGCCGGGGACAAGGCACCAGGACTTCAATGGGGGCCTCCAGGAGCCTCAGGACATTATTTGCCATCATTTCCCTGCTTCTCCTGCTTCTCAAACCCCGTGTCCCACTGATTATTTCTGTTCTGGAGGCAGCTTTGGCAGTAAATATCTCCCAAAACTGATTTGCACAGAGCCCTGAGGGAGCACCTGGCCGGCCCAGGGCCCTGCTCCCCACTCCCTCCTGCCCCAGGAGGAGTTTGGTGCTACAAAAGTACTTCAAGAAACAATTCAAACACATTTGGATGCCTCGAGGAGCAAGTCCCACCCAGGGGCATTTTCCTTTCCTCAAAGACAATTAATTTCTTAACAAACACGTTCTACAGAAGGCGTTTTGTAGCTTTAGTCTGAAATAAAAATAAGCACACTCAAAATTCCAATTGGATTTTGCCAAAGCAGCCAGGCTAAAATAAAACATTTCAAATGTCTTAAACTGTGTGCTTCCCAAGTAATTAAATTACAGCGTTCCTGCACGACGGCTTCTCTTCCATCCATTTAAGCATTAGATTAAAGTTGTCAGGCAGCCTTTGGATGGAAAATACCAGGCTGCAGGGAAGGGCTGGGAGGAGGTTTGGGTTGAGTTTGGGCAGCCGTGGGGCAGGGACCTGCTGCACCACCAGCACCAGGCAGGGGACAGCCACCCCCTGCCCCCAGAGAGGGGACACGGGCCTGGGGCACAGGGTGCGACAGACACTGCTGGGGCATGGGCACAGAGGGCTGGGGGTGATGGGGACAGCCACCCATGGGTGACAGGGACAGTCATCCATGCATGACAGGGACACCACCCACGGGTGACAGGGACACCCACCCATGTGTGACAGTGACACCCAGCCACGGGTGACAGTGCCATGCACCCACGGGTGACAGGGACACCCACTCACAAGTGACAGGGACACCCACTCACGGGTGACAGGGACGCCCAGCCAGGCTGCTCCGTGCCCTTGCCCGGCCCGTGCCCCCGGGCAGGGCGGCTCAGCCCCGCGGCTCCCCCGCCTCATTCAAACCTCCCCGAACCCCCCTGGCCGTGCTTCCCGGGAGCAGCGCCGGGAGAGCCGCGCCCTGCGAGCTCCTTTTGTCCTTGAACCCCCCGGGATTGCCCCCGGGATTGCAGGGGGCGCTGGCAGCCCGGCTGTGCCCTCAGTGCCGCCCGCACGCTGTCCCCGGGCACACGGCGCTGGGCACCCCCGGTGCAGCTGCACGGGGGGGCGGCGCTGCCCCGGGGCAAAGCCAGGCTGGGACAGGCAGGAGGAGCTGGGCAGGGGCCACAAAGCCAGGCCAGCTTTGCTGTGCCTCACAGCTGCGGAGGAGAGCCATCTCCAGGGCCGGGCACCCGCACAGCCCCCGTTCCCCACGGAATCCTGGAATTGTCGAGGCTGGGAAGAGCTGGAGTGTGACAGAGGCACCGGAGGGAGGAGGGGGGCCCTGCCACGTCCCGGGCACTGCCCTGGGTTTGGGGGGTCCAAGCCTGACCCTGCAGTACCAGGAGAGGAGAGAAACCCAGGCTCCACCAAGGCCCGGCCTCACCTCGGAGCTGCGAACTCCTGGGGAGCCGCAGGGAGTGTGAAAGCAGCAAAATCAGAGGGGCTCCTTTTCCTTCCCCTCTAAGTTATTCCTGCCTTCTTTGTAGCCACTCTAAGCTACAGTCCTGGGGGGAAAAGCATTGTGAATTCAGCGTAAATCCCTTCTGTTCACTGGATTAATCTTAATTTGCAGCAGGAAAATGAAGATCAGACGATGAGCCATAAAAGTCAGCCTGATGTGGAGAGTACTGAAACAATATGGAACTTGATATCAAAATAATTGTGCCATTTGCATGTGAGAGTTTAAAACCGCTCATAATTGCAGCAAGACTTAAATAAACCACAATTTCCTAAATATGTGAGGTAGTTATTGTGGTTAACGCCTGGGAAAAGAAACACGGGGGGGGAAAGAAGACACAGCTCCTGGAACACTGCTGAGAAATACCTGCTCCCCCTGGCACCCCTTGGCAAGCACAAGACCTAACTCCATTCCCGCAGGAATTCTGCAGCCCGGGGTGACCCGTGTGCGTTTCCCAGCCCACCAGGGCTGGGGGCTGCTTTGGCCTCCTCCAAGCCCACGAGTCCGGGGCACCTCGTGCTTTGCAGGGCCGTTCCAGCGTCAATAATGCCCCGATGCGCTGAGGGAATCTGCAATTTAACAAAAGCCTTTGTGCTCCCAGCCCCCGGGTGACCCGGGCGCGTTCAGAGCGGTGGAAGGATGGTGGAGGCCAGGGCTGAGGGAGCTCACACGCCTCCGACGCGCCCGGGGGCTCCGCGGGGCTCCAGCCCCTCCCAGCCTGGGATTCCTCCTCTGCCAGCGCTCGGCAGCTGCTCCAGGAGCGGCTGCGGGGCGTTCCAGGGAATCACACAATCCTCACAGCCTTGGAAGGGACTTTGGTGCCCATCCTGTGCCCCCCTGCCATCCTTCCCCACCTCCCTCTGCCCCAGGGGCTCCCAGCCCTGCCCAGCCTGGCCTGGGGCACTGCCAGGGATCGGGGCAGCCACAGCTCCCCGGGCACCCTGCGCCAGGGCCTCACCGCTCCACAAAGAACAATTTCTTCCTAAATTCTACTCTAAATCTCTCCTCTTTCCCAGGGGATGAGGAAGAAAGCAAACTTTCCTTCTGGAGGTTTATCTGCCCAGATCACCTTTACGTAATTCCAATGTCAGCAGCTTTTCTTCCACACATTCCTCCCTGGACCTTCACCCTCCCCAAATGCTCAGCTCCCCCCAGACCTGAAAACAATCCTGGGGAGGGAAACAACCCTTTTCTGCCCTGCCTCCTTCCTGCTTTATTCCCCTGTCGTTCAGCTCTGATCTTACAAACGTTAGTAGCTTCTCTAATGAGGGACGGTTCTCACCCCTCTGGCTGGGAAGGACGGCTTTCCCCTCGGGGGATGGTGCTCGGCCTCTCCTCTCCCTGCCCAGGCTCCCCGGAATAGGAGCTCCACCGATTTGCCTTTGCAGATAACATTTTTTGTTTCGGCTCGCGCCGGAGTTAATGGTCAAAGCTGCCTCCATCAATTATGGATGAGCACAAATAGATAGTTGTGCTCTGGAAATTGGGTCCCTCGCGCCCATGCGCGGGCAGGGCTCGGCAAAACGGCTATTTCTGAATTGCTGACGGCCCCAAATCGGCCCCGCAGCGGCACGGCCCGGCTCGGCCCGGCTCCGGGCACGGCCCAGCACATCCCAGCTCCCAGCACAGCCCAGCTCCCAGCACAGCCCAGCTCCCAGCACAGCCCAGCTCCCAGCACAGCCCATCCCGGGCACACCCCGGGCACACCCCGGGCACACCCCGGGCACGGAGCAGGCTCCCGGGGGGACGGGGCGCTCTGGGCAGGGCTTTGCACCGCTGCAGCTCTATGAAGAGGGGCTGGTATCAAAGCATCTGGGAATTCTGGAATGGCCTGGGCTGCCAGGGGCCTTAAAGACCCAGGCCAAGGCATCAGCAGCCCCAGTGTGAAACTTCCTGGTGTGTAATTGAAAGTCTGAGAACAGGAAGGCTGGTGCCAGCCTCACTCTGAGAAGTTGCTCCCTGCGGCAGCAGCGCCACATCCCAAACAGCGCCCAGCACCAGATCAGGGCTGGATCCTTTTTACTGAAAAGAATTTTAAGGAAGATACAGCAAATTAGGAGAGAGGAGCCCCCGGGCTGTGACCTCCCCTTGGCCCAAGCAGGAGGAGAGCCGGGCTGCCGTCCCTGCTGCCTGCTGTGCATCGTATGGGGAAGCAAAGGCACATCCTTTGTCTCCAGCAGCGGTGCGGCAGATTGCAATTCTCCAAGCCGAGCGCTGCAACTACATCATTTTCAGAGAAAGGCTTGAAGTGATCCCAGATATTCCCCCCGAGCATCTGGGCAGGCTCCCAGTGGGACTGAACCGGAGCACTAAAAAGGATAAAAGGGATCCGCAGGGGCGGGCGGCGGGGCTGCGCCCGCGGGGACGGCGGAGGGGATGCCCGGGAGGTCCCGCCCGGCTCCTGCCGCGGCCGCCCGGGGAAGATGCCACACGTCAAGCTCGTTTTGCCACACGTAAAGCTCGTTTTGCAAAGGCAGAGCCCAGCTTCGCTCAGGTGAGCGCCGCGGGGACGCACCTGAGTCCTCGCGTTTGCAGCTGCTTGCCGGCGAGCGCATTAATTCCCGTAAACTTTTGCCTTTCATATTCCAATTCGGTCCCTGAGCTGGAGCGGGGCCAGAAACATGTCACTCTCTGAAAAGCCCCCGAGCTGGCTCCTCTCCCGCCCCCACCGCTGTCACAGGCGTAGTCGCTGTCTCTCCCTTTTACATAATGCCAGCGGATCGGGAGCGCCTGGCAGCCGGGGGAGGCTCGGGAGCATCCCGGGAGCGGAGCGGGAGCTGCGGGGCAGCCCTGCCCTGCCGCGGGGGCGGCGGCGGCGCTCGGGGGCGCGGGGGGGCGGCTCTCGGTATTTTTAGCGTGAATCGAGGGCCGGCGTGGCTGTGCTGGCATTTGGAGCGGCTCACGCCGCAGAGCTCGGCATCAAGGACACAATTCAGGCAGAAAATGAATCGGGAAGGACTTCAGCTTCAAACGCCAGGGAGCTGAGGACTTTGCAGAATTACTGTCGGGAAAAGCCTTCGGCTCTGGGTTTCCCTCGCTCGGGCTGAGGAATCGGTCCCGAGGCGAACAGGAAATTCCAGCTCGGTTGGTGGGAGGCGCTTCCCCACCCAAAGGCTATCGCCCCCCGGCAGCGGCGCAGCTGAGCCCGGGGGTTCCCAGCTCTCCCTCCGAACCCCCCTGCGCTGCTTCTGGGGGGGAGAAATCAGCTCTGCACAGGAGAGATTGGCGAGCAGAAACAGAGATTAGTCATAAAGATAAAACCTCAGCCTTGTCGCCAACGAGCTGCTATTCCTGGTGCAGCTCCCGGGCCCGGGGCAGACGGAGCGCCGGGGCTGGGAGAGCTCCGCTGGGACAGCCCACCCTCACTCCAAAACCTCACCCGGAGTAAAGGCCGACTGCGGAGGCTGCGGGAGCGAGGAATTGCCCTTCCCAGGGCGTCGGTGCCCAGGGAGAGAGCGCTGGGAGCCCGGGGAAATGGGGGGATAACTGCGGGCAATTAGCACCCGGTGCCTTGCGGCCAGCGAGCTTGGCTTGGGGACGGGCCTGGCTCTGGGGGACACCCCATGAGCACAGCTTGGGGACAGGGCCTGGCTCTGGGGGACACCCCATGAGCACAGCTTGGGGACAGGGCCTGGCTCTGGGGGACACCCCATGAGTACAGCTTGGGGACAGGGCCTGGCTCTGGGGACACCCCACAGGCACAGCTTGGGGACAGGGCCTGGCTCTGGGGACACCATCAAAGACTTGTCTCCCACAGATGAGCTTATGGGGAAACTGAGGCACGATGGCTTGGGCGTGGCTGCCAGAGGGGTCAGGGGTCACAGGAGCTGCTGGCTGCCACTGCTCCAGTGGGAAGGTGGTTAAAGGACAAGTTACACTGATTTTGTGTGTCCTGTCTTCAGACAAGACCATCTGCCCTGTCCCAGACCCTGCCCTGCTCCACAGCCAGGGCTGGCGTGCAGTGCCCAGGAGCTGGGATCCCCCTGGGCACTGCCCCTGCCAGGACCCACGGACACTGCCCCTGCCAGGACCCACAGACACTGCCCCTGCCAGGACCCACGGACACTGCCCCTGCCAGGACCCACGGACACTGCCCCTGCCAGGACCCACGGACGCTGCCCCTGCCAGGACCCACGGACACTGCCCCTGCCAGGACCCACGGACACTGCCCCTGCCAGGACCCACAGACACTGCCCCTGCCAGGACCCACGGATGCTGCCCCTGCCAGGACCCACGGACGCTGCCCCTGCCAGGACCCACAGACACTGCCCCTGCCAGGACCCACGGACGCTGCCCCTGCCAGGACCCACGGACGCTGCCCCTGCCAGGACCCACGGCCGCTGCCCCTGCCATGCCCCCCAGCTGGGAGCTGGCTCCAGGAGACATTTATTGACCAGCAGCTCTGCCCTGGCCGCAGGCTCACTGAGGGCTTCTGCTGCCAGCAGCGCGCCGGGAGGGTGCAAGGTCCCTGCTGGAAGTTGGTGACGGCTGAAGGACAGGGACAAGCAGCTGGGAAGGCAGGGCTCCCACCCGGGCAGAGCCTCCCTGTCGCTGATCAACCACCCAAGCGAGCCACAGAGAATTCCATCTGAGCCCCCATCCACGCTGCTCCAGCGTGTGCAGCTCCTGGAGAGTCAGCGCTGACGTTTCCCGAGCTGCAGGATCACCCTGCACCGGCTGCACCACGCCTGGATCCCAGAGCGGCTCTGCAGCCGTCCCAGGACCCCAAACACAGCACTGGCGCAAAGCTGCACCCTGCAGCTCCCCTGGGCAGCTCCGGGGGCACCGGGGCCCTGGTTGGTATCCCGTGGGCCGGGGATGGGCAGGATAAAGCTGCCCGGAGCCCCTCAGCCTGCCCACGGAGCCCTCCTGCGCCAGCTGCCCGCGGGCACGGGGTGCCGAGCCCCCGGGCTGTCCCCTCCTCCCAGCCCCAGCGTCCCCATGGGTGGCTGAAAGGGACCCCCTGAAGAGGCAGGAGCCGGCAGCGAAGGCACACACCCCCCTCTCGCTTCAGCCGAAGGCAGGGCGGAGGAGCCGATCAGCTGCCCACACTGAGCGCTCCACACCGAACTCAGCCTTACGGCTCCTGCCTAGGTCAGAGGAACAGAAACCTGGGAGAGGCAGCAGGCATCCCACAAGAATGCCCGAGATTTTGTTTTCTGCATCTGCCTAAAATCGGCTTTGATCTCATCTTCCCCGAGCGCGCCAGGTGAGAAGTCCGTGAGCCACCCCCACGGAGCGCTGGTACCCACGGCAGACGCCTCTGCTCCGCGCAAGACACTGCAAACCAACTTTCCCTGGCCAGCCGCAGGCAGGCTTCGCTAATTGATCTTTCCGCTCGTTAGCACCGATATTAGTTACACCGAACACTTAACAGGAACCATCTTAGCACCGCTGTCACAAATTCTCAGCGTCGCATAGAATCTGCCCGAGCGAGGGGGCTCCGGCAGAGCCCCACAAACACGTACGCCCCCAAAACCATCGACACCCCAACGCTTCCCAGCGACGCCCGAGTTTAAAAATCTATTAATAACCCGAGCCGAGAGCCCCTCTGCAAACCCAGGTGCAGCCAGGCAGGCAGAGCGAAGAGCGATTACGCTGCAAGGGAACAAAGACCGAGACCGTGCCCATACCTATATTTCATGCCCGTTTGCTTTGCGGTGGATTCCTTTAACGAAATGTGGTGCTGCGGGGTAAACGTCCCCAAACTGCGAGCGATAATAGCCACTGTCCGAAATTTTGCCCGGGCTGCATTCACTACGTTCGGGGTGGTGGTGTTCTGCTTGCTGATGAGCCGGTCTTCACCATTTCTCTTCAAGTTGTGGTCCGTGCAGGCGATGGACACTTGCATCGCGCCCGCGGTGCCCCGGCGCGGCGGCGGGCGGACCCCCGGCCCCGCAGGGGCTGCAGCTGCCCGGCACGGCCGGCGGACCCCCGGCCTGGGACTCCCCGAGCTCCGGGGGCTCCGGCAGAGCCGCGCCGCGTCCCCGCGGTGCCGCCGCCGGAGGAACGCGAACTTGCCGCGGCAACCGCGCCGGCGGCTTCGGGCTCACTCCGGGCTCTCCGCGGCGACGCTGCTGCTCAGCCAGAAGCATCCATCCAGTCAGGTGCTCCCGGAGCGCCGCTCCTTCATGGTGATCGCTCCGCAGCCGCTCTGGCTCGCCGCAGGCTGCCGGCCGCTGCTTTTAAATCGCTGCGGGCATCCTGCGAGCGCTGGCTCCGGCGCCGCTGGAGCGCCGAGTGCTGAGCAGGCACGGCCGAGCCCCGTCCCTCGCCAGCGCGTCCCTAAGGAGCGGCAGCATCCATCGGTGTCCTTCGCCCAGGCGCAGCAGCGCTACCTCCCACCCATGGCAGCCCGCCGAGCGCTGGCAGCGGCTCCGCAGCGGCCCCGGGATCCCCCCGCCGGAGCCTGCGGGAAGGATGGGCAGGATGGGCAGGATGCGAACGGCGGGCCTCCTTTGTGCTCGCAGATAAGGCGGGCGACTCAGGCAGATCCGCCCGGAAAAAGCGCTGCCGGCGTCGCTAAGCGAGGTCTGCTTTAGAGGGCAGCGATTCGGTGTTCAAAGGGGTTAATTATGGGGGAAAGGAAAAAAAAAATAGGGGGGAGGGGGAGGAAAATCGCCGTTCTCCGGTGAGTGAGGGAGTTAACACGTTAATCCCGTGCTCCTGGCACCCGGAGCCGCCGCCCGCAGCCCCCGGCTCGCAGCAGGGCCAGGGTTAATCCTGCTCCCCCGGCATCGGCAGCGGAATAAACCGCAGCGCTAAGGCTTGGAAGCAAAACCATCCCCGTCCCTCAGCAGAGCAAACCATTCCATCCCGGCCCATCCCGGCCCATCCCGGCCCATCCCGGCCCCATCCCGGCCCATCCCGGCCCATCCCGGCCCCATCCCGGCCCATCCCGGCCCCATCCCGGCCCCGGCCAGGCTGCACCCCGAGCCCGGCACGGCCCGGTGCCGCCTCTGCCGGGGCTTTGGGCACGGGGGGCACCCCCGGGCTGGGAGCTGCTCAGGGGGCGCTGGGCCGGGTTTGGAGCACCCCCGGGAGCCCCGTCCGTCACTGTCACCGGCCGTGGCCCTGGGCAGGGACTGGCAGCGGGTGTCCCTGGGCACAGCCCCGCAGCAGAGGGTGCCCGTGGGTGGCAGGGCAGCTGGGCCAGGGCAGGGTCACCCGTGGTCCCATTTCCAGCCAGCACAGGCCGCGGGAAATGGCCCAGAGGGGCTCCCCACACCTGCCCCAGACTACCCGGGGGGCTGGGGGGCACCCCCGAGGCTCCCCGTGCCCACCCCCCGCTCACTGGGGGTGGGAGCAGCCCCCACCTGGACCCCCCTGCCCGGGGCACCCAGAGGGGGAGCAGGAGCTGGGGGCGCTGGGAGTGATCACAACCTGCTTTGGGCTCAGGGTGACAGAGCTTTGACCCCTGCCCCGCAGCGGGGGCACCCCAGGGAGTGTCCCCCCTCCATCCTGCTGAGGAGGGGGCGTGCGAGAGCGGCTGGGGGCAGCTGGCAGCCACCGAGGCCAGCCAGCACCCCGGGACAGGGGACAGAGGACAGGCTTCTGCCCAGCTCCTCTGCTGATGGCCCGTTAACAGGTACCCAGCACACCCCTTTGAGGATGGAAAGAATAAATCCGAACAAAGACAGCTACTGTGCGGTATTTTCCCAAAGAGGATTAACAGTTCATCACGCAGCAGAGCCAGGAACTCCCAACTGTGCGCGGCCTCCTCGGCTCACCCTCGGGCAGGGACTGGGGGGTCCCCGGGCAGAGTTGGCAGACCCCCGATGGGTGAGCCAGCATTGCAGCCCGCCGGCAAACCCAGCAGAGTGGGGCCTCGGGGGGCACCAGCCGTGGGGTCACTGCCCCAGGGGCCCCTCGCACCCAGGACACCCTCGGGGTCCCCCTGGGGCTGGGGGCTGCAGCTGGAGCATTGCTGGGAGCCCCCCTTGGGTTTGGGGCCCAGCTGTGTTCCAGAGCCCAGGGCAGGACTGGCAGAGCTGCAAACATTCCCCCCACCCCCCTGGCTGGGCCCGGGCACCCCAGGGTGTGCTTTTTCCCTGTCCAGGGTGTGCTTTTCCCCTGTGCAGGGTGTGCTTTTCCCCTGTCCAGGGTGTGCTTTTCCCCTGTCAGGGTGTGCTTTGCCCCTGTCAGGGTGTGCTTTGCCCCTGTCAGGGTGTGCTTTGCCCCTGTCCCGTGCATCTCTGCAGAGTTCCACTGCAGCCAGGTCTGCCAAGCGCTGTCACCTGGCCCCGGGACGGCCCAGGGCACTGTCACCTTGTCACCGCTGCAGGGCTGCCCGTGCCCTGAGGTGCCAGGGGAAGGGGACAGCAAGGGACAGTCACGTTCTGCACTGGCACGTCCCACAGAGCATCTTACCTCAAGCTGCTTAGCTTTGGAGGGGTTACAGTCTCTCCACAAAATATGTACTTAAATATGGGATTTATTCCATTTCCCTGAGCAAGATAATCACTTCTAGAGTAAAACGCTGGAGTAACGTAATTCTGCATGATGAAAATCCTGAGCTTATAGGAGAGGAGGTACGTGACAACCCTGGCAGAGGACCCGGCCACCAGCCCGTGCCCAGGCTCCCAGGGACACCTCAGTGCCACCAAGGCGCTGTGACAAGATTTCCCCCGAGCTAGACAACAATCGTTCGTTAAACAACTTGCTCAAAATGCTTCAGCAAGAGAATGTGCTTTAACACAGCTGCTCGTGACCACCCTGCGACCCCCAGCGCCAGCCCCGGGGCCACTGCAGCCACCCCGGGGGCCAAATCAAGAGCCACCAGCCCAGGGCGAGCTGGGGCCGTGGGGCACCAGGGACAAACACAGCCAGAGCTGTCCCCGTGCCCAGCACCCTGCAGGGGCCATGGGGCACCAGGACAGACCCAGCCAGAGCTGTCCCCGTGCCCAGCCCTGCAGTGAGTAGGATGGGAACCTCCAAAAAGCCAGAAGTGCTTTCTGCAGCCCCGCTGGGATCCCTGTGGAGGCTGGAAGGGGCGGTGGGGCCGAGCACAGGACAGGGGGTGAGGGAGGAGCCCTTCCCAGAGCTCCTGCAGGGCCTCTGCTCCAGGGTCAGTGGGCAGCACGGCTCTGGCTGCTACCAGAGGTGCAGAGATGCTCCTGCAGCCCAAAACATGAACAAGAATCCCGAGCCTGCAGCCTGGGCTGGGTGAAACCTCGAGAGCTGCTGCAGCCCTGGCCCAGCCAGAGCTGAGCACGCTGATGGCACCTTCCTTTCTGAAATTTTACCTTGTAGTGGAATCCCTGGAAACACCATGCCAGGTCTGGCTGGAGATTCTGCTCCCGTGGCTGCAGTCACAGGCTGCTCACCCTCCCTGCCGTGCCAGGGCCTTGGCACTGGTGGTCTTTGAGGCCCCCTCCAGCCACACCAGTCTGTGATTGCAGCAATCCAGGTCACAGCAATGATCCAACCCAGCCTGCCTAAGCTCTTTAACTGAAATTCTTCCATGGCCAGAGAAGACAACTGAATTTAGCAGCAAACCTGCAGCAGAGCCCACGACAGAGGTGGTGGCTGCCCCATCCCTGGCAGTGTCCAAGGCTGGACAGGGCTGGGAGCAGCCTGGGGTCCTGGAAGGTGTCCCTGCCATGGCAGAGGGTGGAACAAGGTGGACAATAAGGTCTCTTCCTTCCCAAACCTTTCTGGGATTCTGTGATCAATGTCAGCAGCTCCCAGCGCTGAGGGTCCTGCCCTCCCCATGCCAGAGCAGCCCCAGGAGCAGGGAGATGCAGCAGGATGGAACAGTCAGTGCTTCCAGGCTGGAGACACATCAAAAATATCCTTTCAGCCTTCATGAAGAGAGCTTTAACTGCGTTGGACACTTAGACAGATGCTCAGTGAGACTTTGCATGCAATGCCCTTGGATGGAGCAGCCCTCAGGAGATTTCATGGGAGCACTGAAAACACTGCTGGCAGTGCCACCAGGGCCAGGATCCTACTCCAAAATCGGAGCCTTTCCACCCAAAAAAGGGCCTTTCTTCATTTTATCCGACAGCCCAGGCCTGGCTACAGCCCCCACATTCTGTCCAGAGCCCCAGAGGCACATTCCCAAACCCAGCACAGACACTGCTGGCAGCAGCCTCTCTCCAGGGCCACCTCCCCAGGGATGACCCCCAGTCCCTGATTTCCAGCATTCCCAGGGATGATCCCCAGTCCCTGCTCTCCCCTCCCCAGGGATGATCCCCAGTCCCTGCTCTCCCCTCCCCAGGGATGATCCCCAGTCCCTGCTCTCCCCTCCCCAGGGATGATCCCCGGTTCCCGGTCTCCTCCCCGGGGCTGTGCCCGGCAGCAGGACGCTCCCAGGGCCGTTCCCAGTTTTGTCCCAGGAAAGTTTTCCCGGCGGCGCTGCCCCGCTCAGCTGTGCTCGTGGCCCCGCTGCCCCAGAGCTCTTGGGGAGCATCTTTCCTGCCGGGAGAATTCCCGGGGGTTGCGGCGGTTCCCTACATCTCCCGAAGCTGGGCTGATACGGACACGGCTGAGATAAGGAGGCAGCTCCCAGCAGGCTTTCCCTGGGATTAACCCCAATTAAGAGCCGGGCCGAGCAGCTGCAGCCCCTCAGAGGAGGGATCCCACGGGCAGCAGCAGCCCCGGACCCCGCGGCGGTTTGTAGCTCTTTGGGGTGCAGCTGAAGCCGCCGGGAACGGCTCTTTTTGATAACGCTGCTGGAAGCTGGGCGAGGAAATGAGCTGCAGAACAAAAGCCCGGCGCTTATCGAGCCCACAGCCATCACATTGCCGCCGGTTTCACATCAAAAACTCCATTTGCATTCGTAATTGCGCTTGAGGAAAACTGACCGAAATTCCCATTAAATGGTTTTTAGTTAAAAGGCGTCGTTCTGGCAGGTTTTGAGCCAGGCCGGGGGCAGTGCCCGGCCCGGGGTTCCTGTGGTGCCACGCGAGTTCTGTCACACCCCGGGACCGCCGGCGGCTCCGAGGGCTCCATCCACGCGGGATGGACCCAGCCTGGGAGAGCGGCGGCGCCGAGCCCCGCTGCTGTGCCAGCACGGGCTGGGGACGAGGCTGGGCTCTGATCAACCCAGCACCCAGGCAGCTGTGGCTGTCCCTGCACCCCCTGGCTGTCCCTGCACCCCCTGGCTGTCCCTGTGTCCCCTGGCTGTCCCTGCACCCCCAGGCTGTCCCTGCACCCCCCAGGCTGTCCCTGCACCCCCCAGGCTGTCCCTGCACCCCCTGGCTGTCCCTGCACCCCTGGCAGTGCCCAGGCCGGCCTGGACGGGGTTTGGGCACCCTGGGGCAGTGGGAGGTGTCCCTGCCGTGGCAGGGGTGGCTCTGGGTGGGCTCTGAGGTCCCTCCCAACCCAATCCAGGCTGGGATTTTTTTGCTGCTCGAAATTCCTGCACAAATCCCATCCCCACTCCCCGGGGCTCAAGGCCAGCCCCCCCCCCCCGGGTGTGGGGGCACCCCAGGCACCCCCAGGGAGCCCCGAGGAGCTCAGCACGGGCAACATTAAACAAATAAACTCTGCTACAACAGGAACGGCCCCGCGAGGGGCCAGCCCGGAGCTCTCCTGTCTGTCACGGAGGGTGCAACTCATCACTCCCCAATCCAATTACTCTGCCGCTGGTCCCCGTGGAGAGAACACCCCCCCACCGTGCCTGCTGCCCATTAGCTGCTGGATCCCTGCTCCAGAGCAGGTAATTTAATTTTTCCATGCTATCTATTCCATTTCTCAGCTGACTGCAAGCCAGTGCCTCACATGAAGGGCTCCAGAAGTCACCATTATATTAATGTATCGTGCTACACTGAGCACTTAACGGTCTTTAAGGTCCCTTCCAGCTCAAGCCACTCTGCGATTCTGTGATTAAATATGATTAAAACACTTAGAGCTGCCCGAAGCTCCAGTGCACGGTACAAGAGGGCTTTGTGTTTAATTCCCCCTGGGAGCCCCTGCCGTGGCATCCAGCCACTGAGCATCCATCCCTGCCCAGAGCACAGGAGCATCCCCTCAGGCACTCAGGGCTCTTGTGCCAGCCCATGGCCAAGAAATGATTTTCCCTCCTGCCATACTCGTGTCTACACCGTGCAGACACAAAATGCAGATTTTCCCCCTGTGCTTCGCATCCCCTGATGGAGAAATGTATTCCAAACAAAGCTCAGCCCAAGCTGTGTTCTTCCAGCTTGGCTGTGCTTGTTCAACAGGAGATTTTAGGCAATTATGAACGTTGCTGTGTTATCCACACGCCTCAGATCTCACCCGAGCCTCACCTGTAAGAGCTGAGGGCTGTAAATGAGCCTGTGGCAGAGCTGCAGAGGTGTTGGTTTGGATCTGGTGACAAACGCTCGGCTCCCAGCTGCCTGCCCTGCCCTGCTGCAGCCGATGGGGAGCAGTTACGGGCAGCAACTTCTGATCCTTTAACTGGCAGGGGTCAGCACCAAGGTGAGCTGCAGCGCACTGTGCTGCTTGGGAAACTCTTCCAGTGAATATCCCTCCAGAAAACTTCCCCCTCTCCTGGAACTCCTCTCAGTTTCCACCTCCTCCTCCGGCCGATGGAGGGACTCGGCCCCTCTGCGAGCAGCTCGGCGAGAGCCAAGTGTCTCCATCAGTCATTATCTTACATAAGTCACCCCTGCATAATAAGCACTATTAAAAATACCACCTTCCCAAACAGCATTTTTCAAAGAAGAATTTTAATTCTTCTCCTGAGAGCCTCTCTTTCAGCTGCAGCAGCATTTCTAATTATTAACGTGAGTGACACAGGCTACGAATCCCATCAGCTGCACCCAGCAAAGCTGGCACAAGACCTTGCTCCTTGCTCCCGAGGAAAAACTCTTCACCCCGACCAGCGTCCCAGAAGAATGAGGCATCTGCTGGAATTAATCACCGAGGACAATTAGCACGTCACCCAGGACAATGGGTTTGCTGAAATCCAGCAGATTACCAGGGAACAATCTTCAGCCCCATTAATTTTCATGGATCCTTTTCCCATTGCCAGGGAAGGGGGAGGGATTGGCAAACCCGCTGTGTCAGCACTTCCTCTGCCTCTCAGTTACCAGCCCACGCTGCTGGTTAAAAATCAGCGTTCCAGGACCTCTGGAATTGCCTTTCACCTGAGCAGGTGCAGGCACAGCACTCTCTGCCAGGCAGCAGCCAGGGCCGCGGTGACTCTTCAGCTCCCGAATTTGCCTTTGCTCTTTTCACACGTCCAGAATTCTCTGCAAAGGTTTAAACTTTTTTTTAAAAAAAAAAACTTTTTTCGGCCCACGAGGCAAGAGCACGAAGTACCTCAGAGCAGCACAATGTCATGGAAAGATTTGGGTTGGAAAGGACCTTAAAGCTCATCCAGTGCCACCCCTGCCATGGCAGGGACACCTCCCACTGTCCCAGGGCTCCAAACCCATCCAGCCTGGCCTGGGCACTGCCAGGGATGGGGCAATGTCGTTTTAGTAAATCAAGTCACTGTCAAGTTTGCAAGTGACCTCCAGGCACTGCCAAGCACTTCCAAGCCAAGGATTTCTGCCTTTTCCAGGCCAGTGCTGGCCGGGCAAGTAGTCCCTGATCTCTGGGCACATCCCGAACATTGAACAACCACTTTCGCACTGGAATGGCGCCCATTTAATTAACAAAAAGATTTGCAAGAGGATCATTACTTACTGCCAAATGCATAACCGCTCATTAGGCCCTCAGGGGAAATGAATAATTACTCCTGCAATCTACAGATTGTGTCTTTTTCTGCAGTGAAAAACGGTTTCATCTCCCCAGCTGGGGGTGCAAACTGAGGGCTGGGGGAGAAGCGTGAGCGCAGCAGCCGCTGGACCACGGGGAGCAGCTTCCCCAGCAGGCTCAGCCTGCCCCGTGCACTCTCCAGGGGTCCCTGTGCTCTCCACAAAGGCCTCTGGAGAAAGCAGCAACCCAACTGTGCCCTTGGAATGGTGGAACACTCTGCTGGCTCCTGGAGCCGCTCTGGCTCGGGGGTGAAGCCAGCAACTATGAAAATACACTGAAAACAAGGAAGAAAAGGCTTATCAGGCAGGCACAGGGCTGCACAGGAGTTTATCCGTGGAAAAGCTGCCTTTCACCCAGATGCCACAGCCCTCCCCACAGCACGGGACAGGCAGGAGCAGAGGGGGCTCAGCTCAGCCTGGGGAAGGCACAGGGGGGGACAAACACACCCCAGCTGGGTGCTTGACTGCCTTGGACTGCAAAACACCAGCTCCTGGCTCGAAGGTGTGCAAAGAACAGCCCCACTGAGCCGTGCCCACCTGAGCCATGCCCACCTGAGCCCCACTGAGCTGTGCCCACCTGAGCCATGCCCACCTGAGCCCCACTGAGCCGTGCCAGGCACAAGCAGGTGGTGACCAAGCACCAGCCCCAAGGCTGGTGACACAGGATCCGCTCTCCCCTGGCACTGAGCCTTGCCAGAGCCTGGATTTATCATCCTTCCTAAAGGAGGCAGCCTTGAAATGATCCCAAAGCCACGGGAGGAGGTTTTGCTCCCGAATTCACTGCCCTGCTCAGCACTTTGTGTCGGGGCAGCATCCGGCAACATCCCTTTCTCAGCAGATCTCAAAGTCAGCCCAAAGACTCCGGATAAAATCCTCTAACCAGCACCACGTGGGCTGAGCTTCCCCCCGGGCTGCAGCCCTCCGAGCTGGCCATAAACATCCCCAGGAATATCCCAAACTCTGCAGTCAGCCCCCCAGAGAGGCGCTGGGCATGGGGCAGTGGCTGCACAGGAGCAGGAGGAGGCTGAGCAGCAGCTCCTGCCATGCAGGCACAGCCAGGCTGCACAGGAGCAGGCTCAGCAGCAGCTCCTGCCATGCAGGCACAGCCAGGCTGCACAGGAGCAGGCTCAGCAGCAGCTCCTGCCACGCAGGCACAGCCAGGCTGCACAGGAGCAGGCTCAGCAGCAGCTCCTGCCACGCAGGCACAGCCAGGCTGCACAGGAGCAGGCTCAGCAGCAGCTCCTGCCACGCAGGCACAGCCAGGCTGCACAGGAGCAGGCTCAGCAGCAGCTCCTGCCACGCAGGCACAGCCAGGCTGCACAGGAGCAGGCTCAGCAGCAGCTCCTGCCACGCAGGCACAGCCAGGCTGCACAGGAG
>VZUI01054695.1:0-5000 GCA_013401135.1 Cettia cetti
TGGCTGTAATTCTAAAAAAAAAAAAAAAAAAAAAAAAGAATATTAATTGATATTGCAGGTAAGAAGGAGCAACTGAGGAAATAATTCTTTCAGAAGCCTTTCAAGCAGTTTTCAGGATAATTTTCACTTATTTCTGAATGATTCCTACCGCTGGTCACCCATTAAAAATAACAAACCCAAACTCAACCCCACGTCCCTGCTGATAAACACCGTGGACTTGCTCGTAGCTTATCTGATGCCTGAACATCTGTTTCTCCCTAGCTGAGAGGTTCCCTTGGAAGAGTTAATGCAATTCCCTATGCAAAGGTTAAACAAAGTTGAGAGGCTCCAACCAGTGGCCTTGTGCCACGGGGCCTGTGCTGCACAAGCAGCTCCACAGTGGAAATGTCCCATCGTAATTCAGAAAGAAGCTCAGGAGGGGAAAGGAGTGACCCAGCCTAAGCCTGGGCTGCAGCAAGGCTGCACTGGATGATCTTGGAGGGTTTTCCAGCCTTAATGATCCTGATGAGGTTTCTAGATACTCCAGTGTGGCAAGGGTGTTTGGAGAGTGCACTTTCCCTGGGCCTGAAGGGCTGGTGCTGCTGGTGGGCTCTGCACCTGCTTCCTTCTGCCTGGGCAGTGCCATCAGCTTCCCATGGGATGGGCTTGGAAGCTGAAGGCCTGCTCTTGGTAGTTTGTGTGCACAGGGTTATTTACATTTTTGATGATTTAATGCTGCTCTGTGTGTTTGACAGCAGACCTTTGATGGCTGGGGCAGCTGGGGGTGGGGAGGGCTGCAGAGTGATGCCAGCACCGACCCCTGGAGCTGCTGAGCCCTGGGGGTTGGGTGCCAGAGATGCTCCAAGTGGCACAGACAGCTCTTCCCACGGGATGTCACACAGCTGTAACCTTGTGGTGGGATCGGGGTGGCTTTGGGATGAAGGATTCCCAGCCCCTCCTTCATCCCCCTCGGAGGAGCAGGTTGGGTGTGACCACACCAGGCCCCTGGAGCCCAGAATCCACCGTGGGGCTGTACCTGTGTCCATGAGCTGTTCCCAAACACCACATCCACACTTTTACTTTTGTGCCCTTTCCTTTCTGTCTCGGCTTTCAGCTCCCCTGGCTCCACATCCTGCGGGGCCGCCCTTCACACACGGGGCAGGAGCATCAAAGAGGAGATCCTGAATAAAGCCCCCACTTTATGACATCTCTTCAAAGTGCCTTTTTAGGAGTTCAAAGGACACCAGGAAAGGAGGGGATCAAAATCAAAGGAAGATTGAGGGGAGGGAAATTAAAGCCTCAGAGGAACTTTATGGCAAGTTATCTGTAACACTTTCAATGCCAAAATCACAAATGCTCCCAGCACTGACTCTTCCCTGCCCATCAGATTTCTTGTTTACCTGCACTGGTTTCAGGGCAGCTCAGCCCCACACACAGACACAGGGCACCCATAATTTCACCTTTTCATTCATTTTTTTTGCAAGACCAAAACTTGCCATTCTGGTCCTTCAGGCCAAGGGGGAGATGTTTGTTCTGAATTGCCTGGAAGTCCTGGGGCTGACAGCAGAGCTCACCTTTAATGAAAATATTCCTTTTTTTGCATTCAGGAAAGGCATCTCTCTCTTCTCTTGCTGTCTTCTGCCACAGGACCATCATTTTATCCGTGTTTGGAAAATTTCCATTACTGCTGATGTAAAGGGACTTCTCCTCCTGAGTGAAGACTGTGGGATCTGACTTGAAGCAAGACAGGAGAAGCAAATCCTCCGTGTAAACATTGCAGGTACCATCTATAGACTCTGCTTTACAGGGAAAAAATGCAAATCAGTGGGGTATAAAGTGCTTAATATTCAGTTGAGTCTCATAATTTCATCAGTTTCCTGTCTGTTTTTAAGCAGAATAGGAAAAAATGTACAAAGCAAGGGAAAGAAATCAGGCTGGTTTCAACTCAGGATCAAACCCTTTATAATGCTGGCCTGAGGTGAGCTGGAACCACATCCCTGCTGTGGGGAGCAGACAGGGGCAGGGATGGAGCTGGAAAGGACTGGGATGCAAATTATGCTCTTCCCAGGTTGTGTTACAATTTGGGGAACTTTCAGACTTGTGTCTTTAAATGGAATGATTGAGAATTCAAATCAATTATCTGAGAAAAGAAAGAGGGTATTGGTGGAGGGAGGGAAGGCTCAGGCTCAGAGGAGCTGTGGAGTTTCCTTGGGGCTCCTTGAGCTGTGCAGGAGCAGCCTGTGGCTCCAGTTTGGTGCTCCCATGTTTAAACCATCAGTTAACAAATGCATTTCCTCCATAGGGGGATTGTTTCCTGGTCCCACTGCTTTTCCAGAATCCACACTGTGTGTTCCTGCAGGAATCCTCAGCCCTGGTCCTGCCCAGGTGAGCTCACCTGCACCAAGTGCTTTTCCCACGAGTGCTTTCCAGGACTGCTGCTCAGAGAACAGCACAAAGTGTTGCTGAACTTCCTTCTCATTAATTCATCCTCCTGTTTTTCATGTACTGAACTACACACCTTGCACTCTGTGCTCAGCTTTAGGCAGGCACCCAAAAATAGTCTGGAGAAGTGCAAATATGGGAGATAAAATTCTGTGTGTGCTGGACTGTGGTGGAGGTCTGGTGCTGTGCTGTGTGGGTGGTGGTCTGGAGGACAAGCACTGCCAAAAAACAAATTAAATTTCTTGTTTTTCACCCAGAGAGGTCCCAGTTTCACTGATTATCACTGCAAAGGACATCTCAAGGTGAAATTCAGTGAGTGTTTAATATATCTCAGCAAAAAGATAGTTTTATTCACTGGTAACTGTAAGGGGGGAATTTAAGGCATTTGGAGCAACTAATCAGATTGGAACTTGCCTTGGAGACTGGGGCTGGGACCTGTAAGGTTTGTTTACAAGAGGGGATTTGCATCGAGGAGAGACCCTTTAATACTTTACATTAATTGGTTTGGAGCTGGCCTGCCTCAATGAACAGATGGCTTTATTTCCCTCGGGGTGCTCCAGGCCACGTGGGGGGATTTCCTTTGCAAACAGGCCTTGGGCAGTGGGGACAGGCACCCAGAGCCCCTCCTGTGCTGTGCCAGGGCTGGGGCAGGGTGCTGGCAGTGCCTGCTGGGGAAGGAGCCCCAGGGGCTCCCCAGCCCCATGGCTGCTCGCTCTGCATCCCATAATAGCCCTGCTGTTAAAGGATGTGGCAGTGTCCAGGAGGGTATTCATGTCTTCCCATGGGAACTGGGAGCCTGCTGATTTCCATCCACCTCACCCAGAAATAGAAAAGGGCTTTTTTTGGGTTCCCCTCTTGCCCAGCCCCGGATGCAGCAGCAGGGCCAGGGCTGTGCTGGGAATGCTCCTGGGGCTGGGATGTTGTTGCTGCTGGGGGAAGAGCAGTGACTCAGCAGGGCTGAAGGAATCTGTGGGTGATGTCAGTGCTTCCTCCTGGCTCTGGGACACGCAGTTCCTGCCCGCTGTCACCGCTGGTGACACCTCACACAGCATTTGGGCTGTAGGACAGAGCTCTTTGATCTTGGAGCATCTCTGTGGCCTCCTCTGGACTCATTCCAGCAGGTCCAGGTCCTTCCTGTGCTGGGGACCCCAGAGCTGGATCCCAGAGCTCCAGGTGGGGCCTCACTGGAGAGGAGCAGAGGGAGGAATCACCTCCCTCCATCTGTGCCCATCCTTTCAGTTCAGCCCTGGGCATGGTTGGCTTTCAGATAACCAAGGCTTGGTGCTCCATGGCAGCACAGTGGAGCTTTCACAAAGCTGGAAGCTGGAGGAGATGTTAATTGGATAGAGTTGGAGCACTCCCTATTGCAGGTGGGCTGCAGTGTGGCCTCACTCAGTTCCAGGTCTGTGCTGAGTCTCACTTTATTTTATTTTTGTGAGTGTTGCTAAGAGATGATTCCCCCTGGAAGCTGCAGGACCTACACAGATGCAAACTGCTTGAGGAGGGAGGGAGGCTCCCTGAAACCCAAAGGGCAAACGAGAATCTGCTAGGGAATCCTCAGCCAGCTGCACACAGGCACTCCCAGAAAACCAGTGCTGTGCACAGGATATGGCCACTTCCCAGGAAGATCCTGGAGCCTGGCACCTCCTGGCACTGTTTGCAGTGTCCTTTCCTAATGAAACTGGGGTTTTGTGCTCCTCTTAGGCTGCAAATGGTTATGCACATTCCTAAATATTTTCCTACTTCCCTTTTCGGATGTCTAACATTATGTATTATTTTCTGATACTTACCTAACCCGGGAAATCTGTTTTCCATCTCACTTTAGCCAAGGTTTTCTTTTTAACCAGTCCTTCCCAGTATTTCCCTTTAACACTTCTGGTTCGCTGAGAGAACTCTGCAGTGTGAGGGTAAATGAAAGTGAAAATGTATTGCTTGTCACACACTGGCTGTTTAGAGAGGGTTTGGGGTTTTTTTTTCCCCTCTGGATTTGAAGAGGGAGATATAAATCATTGATTTAAAACCAGGGTAATTTAACAAGATTATAGGAGAGGGAAAATCCACTTCCTACCCAAAGTAACAGTCTCTTAGGTCTCTCCACCTACACAAGCCATATGCATCCTCCGAGCTGCCCAAGATCCTCTTTTGTGTTTTTCTGGCAGGACTGTGGTGTAATAATTAAAGCCCATATGCAAAGCTTTCTTGGTGGGTCTTTTAATTACTTTGTAATTGGTCAGAGAGTTGCCATCCCTCAGCCCCCAGGCTTCTCTCTGTGTTTGGAAAGTCCCAGACCTGAAGGGGTGTTCAGAGCTCAGAACCCAGATCAGAGGGATGTGATCAGGGGCTGCCTTTTGGTGCCATCTCCCCTCCTAACCAACACCAGCAAGCTGTGCTTTTCCTTGCTGGGAGAGCAGCTCCGGGAGGGGGGGAGCAGGGGGATTGGTGCTGCAGCAGTGTGGGTGGGATGCTGGGTCCGAAGGGCTCAGCATCGGAGCAAAGGGGTGGGGAGAGGCACGGCCAAGGGAATCTCATCCCTGGCTGCTGTTCTGGTTCCAGCCGTGGAAAGCCTTTGTGCTGACCCC
>VZUI01054695.1:10000-17258 GCA_013401135.1 Cettia cetti
GCAGTGGATCCTGACACCCACACACAGGACTGGTGTCCTGGGGTGGATTTTCTTTAGGGCTGACTTGGGAAGTGTGCCCATAGGAAATGAATGAATAATTCAATAATTTGTAGCTGGTTGGAGAGCTGGAGCGCTTCCATGCTCTGGCCAGGGCTTGGAAAGTTGATGAGCAGATGGAATGTTGGGTTGTGCCCTCTTTCATCCCTCTTAAAATCCCCCCATAGCTTTGGGAAGCTGTGGGCTTTTGGGAGAAGATGCTGGTGGTGGCTCTGTGCTCTGTCCTGTGCTCTCTGAGTGGGATGTCTGTGTGAGCAGGGCCAGGCTCTCCCAGTAAGGCTGGGGGACTGGGGTGTGCCACGGCTCTGAGCACCAGAACCAGAGGAGAGGCTTCCTCTTTCTGGCGTGTGCTTGCCAAGGCAGCCTGGAGGAGAACACAGAGCAGAGAATCAAATTGAAAATCCGGATGTTTGGTGGAGGAGGGAAAGCTGGGGCGTGGAGTGAAGGCAGCCTGGAAAACCATGGGGTGTTCTGTAGCTGAGAGGGGAAAGGGGGGTGACAAGGCCTGGGACAGTGCCAGAGAACAGGAGGAGGCAGAGACCGTGGAAAGCAGCTGGGAAGAAGCCTTCTTTGCAGGAGGAAATGTTATTATTAGTGCTCAGTTTCCTGGACAAAAGATTCTTGTCTATTTAAATACTTCAGCTTCACAGAGCTGCAGTTCTCCAGACACAATAAAAATCTGCCTTTTCTCCCTGTCATTGTCATTTCCCGCTGGCAGCAGGTGGTTAAAGCTCCTGTGCTCTGGAGAAGGACATTGCAGGCTGCTGTGACCAGGCAGGACAAGCCCTGGGGACGGGGTCTTTGTCCCTTGTGCCCCCTCACATCTGTCCACGGATTTGCTGCTCTCTCACAGCAGTGCAGATGCTGCTGATAGAGAGATTAAGATCTATTAGGTTTGAATAAAATGGGCAAAAGTATAAAAAAATATTAAAAAGTTAAATATCTTGATAGAAACCACACTTAAGAAACCTCCTGGGCCATCCTCAAGCTTCCCCAACCAATCATGGCAGGTTTTAAGCACCACCAGCAAAATACAGAACCTCACTAATGCCAAATAATCACAGCTAATGGATAATTGGAATTATTCTTTCCATCCAGGCATGCACAAAACCCACACAGGGGTTGGAATTGTTGTTGTGGGGGGAAGAGATCCAGGTTCTGTGCAAGGTGATGCTCGCACCTGAGCTGACTTTGGTGGGTGAGGTGAGGTGCTGCCCTGTGACCTTCTCTGTGTGTCTCAGCAGGTCAGGCTCTTTTGCACAGAAATTCCAGATGATTTCCTGTGATAGGTAAGAAGTACCTTTCCTACCTGTCTTGAAATGTTTGAATCTGACAATAGTATGGAATTTTCTATGTAGAATCCTGATTTTTTTTCCTGTGTTCAGGGTAGCTTGAGTTTAATATCAGATCCATCCCTATAATGATAGAAGTGGCACTTTTATTCCATAAAAAGATGGGAGATATCTCACTCTGCTCTTTTCCTGATTATAATTGTTGCTTGTTCCAAACCCTGCAAGACTTTGAAAAGTCAGCCTTCCTGAACGTATGACAAATATATCACAGAATCACAGAACATCCTGTGTTGGAAGGGACCCACAGGGATCATTGAGTCCAACTCCTGGACCTGATATAAATATATATTTATATTGAATTACTACAAAAGTGCAGATGTGCTTCAAGCAGTGTGAGGCAGCCGTGGTGGGGCTCGTGGCTGTCACAGAGGACACACAGGATGCACAGTTGCTAAACCACTAAAAGCACGTCCTGTTCATCTCAGTGGGGAGCATTTCTGTGTTGGGATTCTGGAAAACTGAACAGTTCACTCATAGTGAATGAATAAATGCAGCCAACCTGCAGTCATGCCAGTCAGATTTTAATCTCAGAGAGTTTTGGAAGATAGCAGCAGCTGTTCTTTAAATGCAAAATACTTGGGGAAGAGCTGCCAGTGTTTGATAGGTGTGAGTTTGGTTTGCTGTTTTTGTCAGGGTAGGTGAAGCTCCAGCGGTGTGTGGCCTCCAGCCTCAGCACTGAAGTGTCAGCCCTAGCAATTCATACTTTGATTTCCAGCAGCCTGCACTGTTCTGTGCTGGGCTTGTGCTTCTGCATCAGGCTCCATCCACCCCAGAGCTCTGAGCTCAACCCTCACCCCATTGGCTGGGGGTCCTGTTCCCCTCACCCCATTGCCTGGGGGTCCTGCTCCAGCCAAGCCTGGCCTCCCCTCTCCTGTGAGGATGAGGGAATGGCTCTGCCCCCTGCTCCTGCTCCCACCCTGGCAGTGTGTCCTGAGCCTGGGGGTGCTGAGGGAGCTCGGGGCAGGCAGTGGCTGCTGCTGGAGCTGGTGGAAAGCTTTGGGAAGCAGAGCAGTGTCCAGGGCCAGGCTGGCAGCAGCTCCCAGCCTCCAGCCAAGTACTGCAGCCCCCAAGCCCTGCTGTCTCCAGGAGGCTGTGGTGAGGCTCTTCCCTGCAGCTTTGCAATTCTCCTGCCACTGCTCAGGCAGGGCTCTGCTTTCCCTCTGCTGGGGCAGGGCTGTGGGAGTCTGGAGGTCACTGGTTGTGCTGTGCTCTGTCCCTGCACTTGGGGAGGTGGCAGCTGCCACAGCTGCCTGTCTTGGGGCAGGGCCAGGCATCCAGGGACTCCCTCCAGGCTGGGGATAAAAACAGGCAGCAGGCTCAGAGTAGCTGAGAACGTGGCCAGCAGCAGGAGAAGCTGAGTGGGAGGACTCGTGCCAGAGCTTGCCCAAGGGATGAGGGGCTTTGTTTGCCCTCCAGACCAGCTCTGCCTCTCCCCGTGGCCATGGGGACAGCAGTGGCTCCTGGGTGACTGTGCAGTGCATGTTGGCCCTGGTGATGTGCTGAACTGCTCAAGCAAATCATCCTAAAATAGGCTTCATATGTGATGCAAAAGAACCCAAGCAAAACAGAGCCCAGCCAACCCCAAATTTATGCTTGTGGTTACTGAAGCTTGTGAGATCAATTTTTTGTTTACTTAAAACTGATTTCAAAGAGCTTTTTTTTCTTTCTTTCTTTCTTTCTTTTAATTCTCATTCTTGATCCTTGGGCTGGGGGATGGTCATGGCACTGCTCCAGCTGGGGCTGAGCATCCTGCTGTCATCATCACAGAGAAGCTGTGTCCCAAAATGCCCAGAATTAAGGTCCTGGTGAGGCAGGGGAGCACTGTTACACCCCCAGAACAGAACCTGTGGTTGCTGTTCCATTGGCACATCCCAGCAACCACCCGTGGCATCCTGAGAGATTCTCTTATTTTCATGACAACCTGGAAAAGAGATCTCAGCAGAACTTCTTTTTTTCTTATTTCTAGCTTTTGAAAATATATAAGCTAAGAAGTGTTAGAAGAATAAGTTCAGTTGAAAAGCAAAAAAAGGCCAAGAGACAAAAACCCCCAAAGCCCACAGAAGTTCTGTGGAGCTGGCAGAAGCCAGAGCACAGAATCAGCACTGGCTGATTCCACCTCTTTGTCATCCTACATGTGGGGTTTACCCCAGTGAATAGGAAAGCCTCGAAAGTCCAAACTGACATATTTCAGGACAAACTGTATAGAAAATAAACATGTGGGATAAATAAAGCACAGGCAGGAAGCGATGGCTTTGTGGGACAGAGACCTGAGGTGATGCTGCTCACAGCCCCCAGCTGCTGCTGCTGGGGACCCTTCCCAGCCTGGCCATGGCAGGGAAGCAGGGAAGCACCCACCTATTTTCTTTTTCCAGGAGTCCCTGGCTGTGTGGCCCCCGTTTCAGCAGAGAATTCCTGCAGCCTCAGCGTTTGAACTGACCGAATCCCTGCGGGGCCGGGGCCAGCAGCTCCGTCCTGGCCAGAACCCATCGTCCCTTCAGCGCTGATGTGCTGAGGGCACCCTGGTGCCAAGCCCAGATGGAGCTGTTCCCCGAGCAGATTCCTTCCTCTGGGTCCTTTTATTTCTTCTTTTCTTCTTATTTTCAACACTTATTTGCAGATTTGTCAGTGCTGTGCCTGGCGTCCCAGTGGCAGTTTGCGTTGGCCTCCTTGGGGTCCCTGTGGCCTGAGGGGACAGGGACTGTGTGGGGACAGGGCCAGGCAGCACAGCCTGCCAGGGGGAGAGCCCAGAACTGGGGGTTCAATGCTGGGGAAAGAAAAATGATTTGTGTTTGTGAATGGAAATGGCCTTGGGGGAAAATCCTGGAGAGAACAGGGTGGCCAGTGCTGCTGCTGTCTGTCTGTCCCTGCGGAACCTCAGTGCTCCTGACCAGGGTTATTGTGCTGTGTAATTGCTTTTGGACTGTGTTCAGGCAGCAAAGTGGGGCAGAAGCAACTTTCCAGGCTGGTTTAACTCTTCTCTGGGGTGTAATTTCTGCCTGGTTACAGAGGCAGGTGAGCTGGGAGATGGGGTGGGCAGCAGGATGGGGCCGGAGCTGCGGCAGCGCAGGACAGCAGGACCTGGCAATGTGGGCAGCACCTGAGACAGCAGTGAGGGACACCAGGAAAAGGATTTTACTAAAAAAATGTGAGGTCTAAGCCTGCATTTCATTGAGGAAGCAGAAGAGGTGGTCTTGAAGGGTTTGGAGGAACAGAATGGAACAGAATGGATCAATTTCTGGCTGGGGGATCACGGCATGCATGGAACTGCTCTGTGCAAACTGGGAGCCATCCCATGGGCACAGAATGAATTTATGTGTCCCAAGCATCAGGAGGGAGGAACCCTCCCTGTTCCAGAACCCCAGCCCAGAGCAGGCTGGGGGAGCAGAGGGCATTTAGGAGCCATGGGGATCTCTCTGCTCTTTGGTAGGGACAGTGTTAATCGCTGGGGCTTAGCTGCCTGGCGGTGGGGAGGAACAGCAGGGCTGTTAAGCAGGAGGAAATGGTTCTCTGTCTAGATGGGCTTAACACAATGTAAACTCCACAGAAAGTTAAAGCCTGACCTGTGAAGGAGCTGAGTTACCCAGCAGAGCAGCGTGAGGGTTTCCTCACATGTTGGTGGAGCTAAAGCCAATGCACAGTGTCCGTGTGCCTTTTCCTTTGGACACAAAGCATCTGCAGGGACAACTGACATCCTTATGGATGCCCTTCCCATGCTTTCTTACACAGGTTGTTTGGCTAGAAAAAAAAAGATTTTTTTTTTTTTTTTTTTTTGTATTGGAAAGGCTGTCCAGATTCTGAGAAAAAAAAGGTAAAACAGTGTTTTAGTTATAATTCATTACGCAGTGTCTCATTTTGGAATCGTGTTTTTGGCCAGGGTACATCTGGCCAATGATGCTGTGGTACTGCCCCAAGGCTTCCTTTTGGTTCTCATTTAGGTTAGAAAAGTAATTAAAGGAGGGTAAAAAAAGAAGTGACAGAGTTACTGAGTCTCTTTCCAAAAGTGAAGGGTTTAGGCCAAGCTCTTGCTAAGAAAATAAACAGAATTTCATTTTTTTTTGTTGCAAGTTCTTCCCATATATTGAATTTCCGTGCTCAGTGACAAGGGGATCTGCTCGAGTGAGCAGTGATTGGATTCTGATGGCTTTGAGTTGTGCCTGGATTTGCTTTGGAAAGCTGGGGCTGTCCTTGGAGAGCAGGGTTTGGACCTGAGCTTGAGGCCTCGTTCTCTAAGGAGCACAAACCTTGCAGCCCGAGTTATCAAGCTGTAACTTTCATGGCTGTGCCTGGAAGTTATTTTCCTGCCCAGCGTCCTGCCCAGCAGTGCTTTGATAGAGCCCTTCCTCCCCAAATTAGGCCAACATTTGCTAGGCTGAGCCTAGAAACCACTTTTAATTGAGGCAGGTTGCAGAGGTTGGCTCTTTTGGCACATGTGGGTGGGAATGTCCTTCCCACCTTCTCTCCTGCAAGAAGAGGAGACCCATGTTGGGATAATTGCTGCAGAAAGCAGTGAATTTGGGTGGTGGGGAGGGTTTGAGCTTGTCCCAAGGGTACCCATCACCAGGACCCTCTGATGTGGGGCTGTGCTGGGCAGGGAGGAGCCCTGGCAGGGGGTGGGAGATGCTTTGGTGGTCACCACCGGCATCAGGGTTCCTCTGGGCAGTTGGGGTGACAGCAGATGGTCCCAGGGGAAGGGCCAGGGGGGTTGAAGATGCTCTGTGCCTCGGGTGATGAATTGGTAAATGTGTCATGGCTCAGCTCCGGAAACGGGGCAGGGAAGGATGTGAGTGACAGGGGATTCACATCCTGGAAACGCCGCGCTGTCACGGCTCGGGAATTCAGCAGGATAAACGCGTTTGCCTGTCCCGCTGCAGACAAGCTGCTTAATGTGGGAAGCAGAGTTTCCTGCAGCACTGAGCCAGTGGGGAAGGGAAGACCCTGAGAGCCAGGAAGGGCCAGGGAGAATTAAGCAGGTAAACCAATTAGCAGTGACCACCTCTTTGTGTGGGGATTACACAAAGCTGCTGCTTTTGGATGCTCGGTGTCTCGGGAGGAGCCAGGGCTGTGAGTGGGGACCTCTCCCCTCTCCTGAAGGGGCTCGACCCCGGAGCTGGGATTAGCACTTGCCACAAGCCGCCCTCACTAGCCAGAACAAATTGCTGCACGTGCTGAGAGAGAGCCCAACCTGCGAGAACCGTGGTGCTGCTGTGAGGCAGGCGTTTGGCAGGCTTTGCTCCGGCAAATCCCTCCATCCCTCCCGACGGGACCTTCCTCATGGCAATCACTCCTCTTTAACCAACAGACTTACACTGTTCTACTACTCTGGACAGAGGTTTACCCCAGCTCGGGAATTTTTCAGATACTGGCTCTAAAAACAGGGCACAAAAGGGAATAGATGTGCTGTCCCAAGAGCCTCTCTCAGTCAGGACATCCTGAAATGGTTTGGCATAACCTCGGGCCAGGGGGAAAGGAGCTCTGGGTGAAGTGGAGGGTGCTGGGGGAGGACGTGAGGAGGGGGGGACACTGCCAGGCTGGGGCTGGGACACTGCAGGGCTGGGCATCCCCAGGGTTCGGGCTGGGACACTGCAGGGCTGGGCATCCCCAGGGTTTGGGCTGGGGCTGGGACACTGCAGGGCTGGGCATCCCCAGGGTTCGGGCTGGGACACTGCAGGGCTGGGCATCCCCAGGGTTTGGGCTGGGGCTGGGACACTGCAGGGCTGGGCATCCCCAGGGTTCGGGCTGGGACACTGCAGGGCTGGGCATCCCCAGGGTTTGGGCTGGGGCTGGGACACTGCAGGGCTGGGCATCCCCAGGGTTCGGGCTGGGACACTGCAGGGCTGGGCATCCCCAGG
>VZUI01054697.1:0-15000 GCA_013401135.1 Cettia cetti
GGGGAAGAATCAGCATGCATAAAAAAATTAGCGTGATGATACATTGATAATCCAAGTGTTAGCATGATTAACTATTTCACTTGCTTGCTTTGATTTTCATTGCATATTTACCTCTACATTAAATCTTTCTTTTCTCTTAAATTGCCTTATTATGAAATACTTATTCAAGTAAACAACTACAAGCGTACTCTGTTTTAATTTTTTTAGTACCCTGATAGGATATAAGACAGAAATACTGGAAATGCAAAACATACTAAAAATAAGTGAAAAATTTAGTCCCAATCTTGTGTAGTATTTCTTCAACTACTATTTCCACTGAAATTGCAAGTAGTGAAAACTTCAAAAACTAAAATATATTTCTTTTACTCAACTTGTATCTTTTTCTTTTTTTTTTTTTTTTTTTTTTTTTTTTTTTTTTGTCTCTGAATGTTTAAATATTTCCAATAGAAATATTTTGCAACCACCTGGTTTGGTGGTAACAAATTTCAGTTAAATAAATATTATTGTATTCTTTCTGTTCAAGGTTCAGTCAAGCTGCAGAATTAATACACTTCTTTAGTGAAATAATACAGCAAATAATCAATCTACATTTATATGGTATGGTAACAGTAGGGTGGAAAAGAATATTAGTCATTCTACTATTTTTTTCTATTTGCCCGCTTTCTCATCTCCCACATTCTCTCATCCTTTCTTTTTCTATTAAAAAACAAAATAAAATACACTGCCAACAACCAACCAACCAAAGCCAAATGAAAGAGAAAAACTGACCCTAAATATAAACAATGAAAGACATAGACATAGAAAGATTGTCTATTTCTTAAATTTTCTCTCTCTATGTCATAAATCACTCCCTTTTAGATTCTTGTATTTATATATTATTTTTTCCGAGCAATGTACTAATTAATTAATTAAACCTGTATTAATGCCTGTGAAACACTTAGTAGTAACAAACTAATTGATTAATTAATTAACTTGTAGCATTTAATGAATTATTGGGAAAAGGCAACTCACCAAATCATCAATTTGTACATCTGCATTTAGTTGATTATGTGCGACTGCACACATATTCTTCCATTGCATTGAGTGGAGGCCTGGTTGAATGTTTATCTGGAGACTTTTTTAGACTGGTCAGAAAACACACTTTAATACTTGATTGGCTTGGTGTTTGCTCAGCTCTTGATTCCTCTCTCTGAATTAAGCCTCCAACAACCATAATGGGAGCTTAGGGACCTCCCTCCTTTATTTCCACCTAAAGTAGAAATCTAAAGTTAGACAAAATGAATCCCAACCGCAAGAGTTTAAGAAGAAGTAATGATCCTTTATGTTGACCAAATATTTTCAGTAATAACTGTCATGTGTTGAAAGTTAATTTTACAGGTAAGGTTATTTAAATAACATTTCCTTTTCTAGTGGAAAAATAAGCTAGAGACATTAATTTACATTTCTTCAAATACTAAGTTTAAATATCATATACTGTACCAAGGCTCTTACCTTAGTACTCCAGTATTTTATCAGTTTTTTCACTGTGCCCTAGTCCAGCTGGAGAATTCTCACCTGAAACTGATTCTCTAAAAGCTCCTCCTGCCTGTGGCAGAGTTTATGTCCAGCCAATCCCTTCTTACAGTTTTTCTGTGATTTGCATGCTTTTTAACCTTAAAACCAATTCAGATTACATGGTATAATTTACAAGGAAAAGCTTTCATTCCTGCAAAATATTTATTTCTCTAGAAATATCCCATTTAAACCAGCATTTTATTATATTGTTCCACTTATTTCAATACTTTATTTCTTGTGTATTAATTACAGAGATGAAAAGTATAAGCACTCAAACTACACTATTTTTTACACAGCTGTGTTGAGTCAGAAGTAAAGATAAATAAACAAATAAAAATATATTTCTCTATATAAATACATATGCAAGGGAAGAGGAGGCAGGGAAAACTTGTTCTCTTGAGTTTACATGGCTTTATCAATAGAAAATTAATTTAATCCAAATCTCCAGAGTGGACAAGAAAATTACAGTAGAATAAAACAGAATGCAAATATTGTGAGATTGTGTGCATTTTTCTCATTTGATAAACACCAAGTAGCCTATTCCCTTTCTCACTGAAAGAAAAATGAAAAAAAGGCACTGCCTTCTTTCCCATGGACTCTCAGATCATACAGAGAGTTTCTGTAGAATAGGAGGCTCCTGTGAGTTTCCATGCTCGTTTGCTGTTATAAGTTGGTCTTTTTCACCTTTCTTTATTCAAACGGAATTGTTCTTTTTTATCTTTGCTGATACCTAAGACAAGACACTTCACTATCTTGTGCTCCAAAGTCCTAATCTATAAAAATCAGTTTTATTCCCTAATAAATAGACATGCATCTATACAAAGTCCTAGTATTCTTTTAAAAAATGAATTAAATTACATTTCCTTAGCAAAATATATAATATCTCTGAATGTAGATAAGACTAGATAAGACTTAGATTTTATCACCACAGCTATTGCTCAAGCATTTTTAAAAAAATTTAATTTTTTTTTTCATCTAGGAATATCATTAGCTATTAAATAATACAACTCATTTTCTCACTCCAAACTGAAGGCTTCCTCCACTGCTGGTGGATCAAGACTGCAAAATCACTTTGATCAAAAGACATCATAATTTCAACAAACACGTCTCCTTTCTGGATCCACAGGTGGTGATTTTATAACTTTCTACTCTTATACTTTCCTTCCTTTTTTCCGCTTTCTCTTATACATTTTCTATAGTTAATTTTATGCTTTTTATTATTGCTTTTCTAAAGAAAATGGCAAAATTTTAAAATTTGCCAAGTATCTTTTTTTACCTTAAATGTTCTAAAGTTTGAAAGTAAAAGTGTCATACTGGACCTCCCGAGAATTTTCTTGTTTTTCCTGTGCACCACTCAGAGTAAATCAAACAACCTTCCCCTTAACCCGCCAAGTGGACAGGGCCACAACAGCTGCAGAAAAAACAAACAAACAAACAAATAAACACACCCACCAAACCAAAACAAAATCAAACAAGCGACTCAGACAAATTCCATTCATTTTTGGTAGGAATCAAGTGGGCTACTATTAACAGTAGTCAACACTACAATCTTCAAGTGAACACTCAAATCCAGTAAGAAATCTATAAATAAAAAGATGGACTCAATATTGTCATGTCTGAGGATAGACGTTTCTACTTCAAAACTTTCAAGTGTTTTTTTGCAGCCCTAAAGTTCTTCTAGCCTTAAGGAGGGCTCTCATGTAATTTTAAAAGTTACCAGACTTAGAAAGAGAATGTACGTTGCCATTATGAATTCTGACAACTGAAATATCCATCTGAAAGGAAATTCCACATGAATGTAAATCAATTAACTTAAGGTAAAAACAAAGAGAACCATGGTACTCTCTCAACCCTTCTCTTGGTTCTAGAAGGTGCTGGCTGTAGTAGATTATGTTGAAAATAGCAATAGATGACAAATTACACTCCATTCCTTATAAGTCTCTGACTACAATTTTGAAAAAAAATTGAGAAAAAGAACAAGATTATTTCCTACCTTTAAAAGAATATTTTTATTTTTTGCATGATATTGATGATGTTTATACCTAAAGGGCTAATATACAATTCTGAAAATGATAGGCAAGGTAAGTGTTACGTTTACATCAAGGTTAAATTTCCTTCTTTAGAATTTGTTATTTTCAGTTTTATTTGATGTCTATGAGCAAAAAATCCTTTGCACATTCACCAGTTTCAGCAAGATGATGCCATAAATATACCCCCAGTTGTAGCTTCATTGATTGCCAGGGTGTCATTACAGTTGTGTATCATTCTTCCACCTACTACAAAATTTTCCATTATTAAACACATTTTTGAGTTACCTACAACTTTACCAAACTTCATCTGTTTGGATTGAAATTTGTCTCGATGAGTTTTTGCTCAAGGCCAAATTATCTTGAAAAGTATAAATGAAAATTTTATGGATATTTCTAAGCAAGATTTTAACAAAAAAAATGTATCAGAGAATGTGCATGCAGAGAGTAAACTACCATCTATCTAAGTTCTACATCCATTCTGCTGAAAAGTTCCTGTGTCTTGGAGAAGGTCAATGCTGTGTTGTGGCCCTTACTTATCCTGGGTTTTTACCACCTTGTTACTTCCCTGCGAGAGAAACTGCTTGCCAAATCTCTGTCTGATCTGATTAAGGCAGACAATACAGCACACCAAGCAAGGAATACATTCACAGGTGTTCCTTTTGAAAAATATTTATATAAAAGAGGTGAATCTAATTTTACTTTTAAGTTGGGTTACCTCTTGAAATCCCTTTGAAGAAGGAATCCCTTGGAAGCAGGCTCTGATGCTGATTTTACTTTAAAAAAACATTATTGTGGCAAATGCAAATATTCAGCAATCCCAATATACCAGAATAAATGTTGCCAAGTATAATAATTTCTGTCCAACCTATGTAAGTATATTTTCATGTTTTTAATTTATCACTTGGTAATATCCCTTCCTTTAAACATACAGCTTGTATATCTTTTATCATTTAGCAGACAAACACTTAAACATTTTGATTTCTTATATTTTATCTTTTAGAGTATAAAGTACAGTATTCAAGTGCTGATATGAATGAAAAGATATCTTTTACTCTATCTGAGTTTCCAAAACCTAAAAATTAATACTCATATAAATCCTTTTAAAAATCATGGACACTGCAGAAAATAGTTAAGTCTAAACCAAGTTCCTGGAACAAATTTCTAGTCCATTCAATGGCAAATTCTGAATCTGCAACCTACAGATAATGTCTCTATACACCAGCTTACATGACTTAAACTGAGAAACACAGCTCACATTGTGACACAATGAAAAAGACAACATAAATAAAGCTGCTGATTTTCAACACAATGGTGTCTGAGTGTTTCATAAATATCAGCATCCATGATATGAGAATACATCTCTATTATCATTTTATACATAGGCTGCTGAAGTAAATGGATTTGGGAACATGGGGTAAAAGAAGATAAGGAGGCTCACATTAAGCAAAAATAAAATATGAAATGCTTTCTATCAAAGCTCTCATTTGGGATATATAAGAAGAGAGATTAATTTCTCTTTTATTTTGAACTAACATTATTCCAGGGTGATCTAAGAGGAATTGCTCTCTAGTCTTTCTTGTAGAGCTTTCCCCTTTTCATAGGCAATTTTAGCAGTTATTGAATCACTGAGAGACAAAAAAACTTGTGCGTGCTCAGAAGTTATTTTCCTACACTGCAATGAGAATGGCCATGGCACAAACTCCCAGTCAGAGACAGGACAAAACTGAGTGCTGTTTTCTCATGTCTTTTGTTAATGCTTCTTTGTAAAGACCTTTAACTGTTCAAAGCAAATTAACATTGGCTACAGCTGTTCTTGGCAAAGTTCAATCTGCTACAGATCAGACAGCAGCATTTCATACTGGATATTCAGAAAAGTTTAGAGGTATTATCTTCATCATGTTTGAGGAAAGGGACAGGAAGGTGTTTAATTCTCCAGTTATCTTCATCACACAACGACATTTCTTTTCCTAGAGTTTTCTTCTTCATCAACTATAAAATTCCTATCTAAAAAAAAAAGGAAAGATTCAACTTATTTCAATGCATATCCTTGATCACTCCTTTTCCTGTGGTGCTAAGCAAGCGCCATCATAAATGACAGAATTTTGGCATACAAATCAGACATTTCTAGAATTTAAAAAAAAAAGCTGCTCATCTGAAGTTGCAAGGGTCAGAGTTTTTAAATCTATTAATTATGAAGAATGGAAGGAATTAACTTTGAACGAAAACTGTATTTACCTCTAGAACTGCAGGGCTCTGAAGATTTTTGGCCCACTTAAAAAACAAAGCAAAATAAAATGTTTAAACCACATGCACAGATCCACAAGTTTTAAAACTTTGCAGTATTTTTAAGACACAAGTCATAACCTATTTTTCTTTTCTTAGTATGCTGCATCTTTTAAAAATATGCTTCATTTCTTAGTCATCTGGGTCATCTGGGCCCTGTCCCATGTTGGAATTGCTCCCTGCTGTTAATTAGAGGTGACTATGATTTGATTAATCTCAAACATGTGTTATATATGCACACTATGGAAAACTGTATTCCATATTTTCTACTTTAAACTTTTTTGAATGTGATGGAAACAAGCCAAACATTTTTAAAGAACCTAATCTTATCTTAATGAACAATATGGATATGATCAAAATAAGACATTCTAATCCATTTAAAGTGTTAAAAGTTCACAGCAATATGCACTAATCATGTACAGTATTTATCAGTAATACAAACAAGATTTCAAATGCATACCACCTGAGCATCATTGCTCTCTGTAAATCTGAATACTCTCTGTTTAGACAGAGGTTTGTCACAGTTTGTCAATGTGCTTTACCTGATCCCACATTGTTGGTATGTTACCCATGTAGATATTTTTTTAAGACATTAGCCATAATTTTTTATACCTAAAGAGCTAGAAGTCAAGGATGGCTATAACATTTCCTTATGATTTGATATGGCTCTTGGTTTTGAAAGGACTTTAATGACGAGTACAAACGTAAGATTATCTTTTAGGACAGGATTATTCATATATTTAAATTACATTTCGGAGTTATTAATTATACAGTTATATAAGGAAAATTCACTATATAAGGAAGGCTAAGTGTATGATTAAATAATTTCGTGGTTTATAAGCATCTATAAAGACCACTACTGAATAGGAAGTTTCGAATACTTTATGTCACATTAATATAAGTGCCTATGCATTTTTCTGCTAATAAAAGTACTGTGAGTATTAAGAAAAGTTCACTAATAGATTTCCTCCAGCTATTCAAAAGAGATTATTTTTAAAAAAGTTAAGTATAGCAGTTTTAATTTTTAAAAATGGCAATTATTTAATTTGCTGGTTTTATCTTTTTTTTATGTAGAACTCTGTTGTTATTAATAAGTAGCCTCCAGTGGTAAGTGAAATATAATTCCAGCTAATTTTTCCTACAGCTGTATACAAATCAATAACCATAAGAATCCCAAAGGAAAAGCATGTTGTATGGCCCTCCAAGTTCCTAATGAATGCAAATAAGCTGACCTTTCTTTGACAACTATGAATATGTTTTTTCACAATTTTACCATTGAAATTGCTGTAATCAGCAATTCGTGCAGCAAAAATGGAGCCAATAGTAGTTTTAAACAATTATGTGTTACAAGAGGGTGTATGGTACAGTTACCATTGTGAAGAAACTTCATGATTTGGGGAATCAGTTACTCTAACTGTATTTTGTCAAAAAAGATCTTCAAAGAGAATGCAAATTCTCACTCTACTTTTTTTCTTTTTTAACATATTTTCTATATCTTTGAAACACTCTAGTTTTAGTGTTCCTTTTTTATTGTTTAAAATGCAAATACTGTCACGCCTTGAATTATTAATTTCTAACAATAACACCATTTTTATAGGTAGGGTAATGAGCCTGAAGGCAAAGGAAGATTACAGTCAGAAATAAAGAAAAAGAAGGATTCTTCATTTTAAAGGGGTAATAAATCCATGAAAATACAATGTTTCTCATACAATGATATAATAAAACAGTGAATGATAACAACATATTTGAAACAATGAGCTACTGTAGTACTTTCACTCTAGTATTTCTTTCTCACAAATACTCTTTGAATAGTGCTGGAAAAATTAATGTATAAATGAAAGCTATGGCATATTTTTAACACTTATTTTAAAATGAAAACCCTATACAGGTTTGGGGAAAACTGAAATTTGAAAAACTTGCATTACAGCATTGTAGTTTCTACAGATTATTTAAAATATCTGCAAAAATGCTATTTCAAAGAGATCTGAAGAAATACTACTTACAGTAAACGTTAATTACTGGTGCATGTTGCTGTCTGGAAAAAACAAAAAGATTAAAAAAATAGAAACAATACAATATTCTGGTTCACCATTCCTACTCAACAAAAACTTGAAAAAAATATGGCTGGAAAGTAGCACCCTCAACTAAACACTTTACTAATTAAGAAGATTAAAATTCCACTTGTTTTGAAGACAGAGGTTACTAAATTCTTAAAACTAATTTCATCAAAATCATTAGTTCTTTTTGTCCTATTTTTATGTTTTTCAATAAATAAACTTCTGGTTTAATAAGCTTTAAATGCTCAAAGATCCTAACAGGATGTCAACTAATACTATGTTCATACAATACGTGTGATATTTTAAAAGAATGGTCCTTTTTTGATGATATTTCCTCAGGATCTCTATTCTCATACTTGTAATTCTTTCATGTTCAGAATGAATCCCTGCTACCTCTCACTCAATATTGATCTTCAAGGCATTTCTTCCAATCCTCTCCCCAGTGTGGTCACTGAACAGTATAAAAGTTCAATAGGAAGATCAGCTGCTCATCCACTTTTTGCTAAAGCAATTTGTATTATGGATTTATTTTACCAGTCTACAGTGGCAGTTGCTGTTTTTACTATTTAAATGCTTTGATTATCTGACCTTGCTTACTTTATCTTTTTAAGTGCTGTGCATGGGCTTTAAAGTTGATCAATAAGTGGGGATTCCTCCACCACATTATGTTGAAATCAATCCTGATTCAGACTACTTGTATTTCCCTCTTATGAGTCCATCTGTCTTTCTTAATTTTATATTCTCTTTTCTTAAATAATTTTGTCTGCCACTTCAAATACTTACTGTCAGGTAGGTTTCCATTGCAATCAATTCAGGTTTTCTCAGCCATAACTATAGTGTCTGGGAGGACAAAAATGTACAGGATCATATCTTATATTTGAATTTATTATAATTTTGTTTGGTTTTTTTAAAATATTTGTGTCATAGATAATGTGAAAGTCAATTAACACGATGTTTTATTTACCTAATGTCTTACTTTTTCCAGTAATAGTTAGAAATTAGGAATCAAATTAAAGCACAAGCTTATTAAAATACTTCAGAAATGCAATTTCTCTTAGAGAAAAAGAAAAAGTAATGTAGTCAAGCAGCCTTCAGCTATGTCATGATAAACCTTAGAATTCTTTGATTAAAATTGGGAAGTATAATTAGTCCTGAATTTGTGCAGTGTAAAAAATGCTCTAAGAAACATTTTGTTATATTTTGCATCTAATTTATTTAATAAACATTTAAAACTTTTCAAGTCTTTTACTTTATAGGAGTTTCAAAATTTACCTTGCCTAATTCATAATAAAAAGTTTACCACAACCGCAAGAAGCCTTAGCATGGATATGTCAAAATAGAAAAGGGGAGAAAAACTGAGCAGAAAATTCAGAAATTCAGTTAACATGCTATGTACCAAGTCCTAAGCATTTAGGGATTATTTACCTAGAACATATAAAACTTACTGAAATACTACTTTAATCTTATTTAATGTCTCCACAAAGGTTCAGAAGAGGGAATACTATTTCCCTGTTCTTTAACTAAATCACACACACAAACACTAATTTGGATTTCCATTAAATTAATCTAAATTAAAATAGAGTCAGATGTTTCAGTGATTTCCTGTATCCTTATATCATAATTCTCTACTTTTATAATAAAACACCACAAAATCATAAATTATCCTTAAAAGAGTTTTCATCTTCAATCTTGCAAGCGTGTGAACAGCTTTTCACATGTTTATAGAGTAATTGGTTTCACAAAACTGTGAAACTGTGACTTGCATTCACATACGTTTGAAAGTGGGGCCTAGAATGTCATTGAAATCTGATACTACTATTAATCTGTTTGCTAAATAACACATTAATTTTCCATGCATAGGAAAAAACGTAGCTGTTTATAGTTCTTCAGTGATTGAGACTCTTTCTACTCATTCAAGGACCAGTGGACACTGAAGTCTTGAGTAAGTTGCTACTTATCCTCTTCTTTGATGTTGTTATTCTTACCTTTAAGTCCTCCACACTTTTTCTGATTCTTTTAAACACAATAGGAATTATTCAGTCATAAGTTTGACAATGGTAAACAAAGTGAACCTTTTGTGATGGATGGGAGAGCTTCTGCCTCAGTTGTAACTCCATATGGTGCACACCATCATGTCTCTGATGAGAGGGGAAGGACAAAAGGAAACATGACCACGAATATCTTAAGCATTGTTATAATTAGAAGATGTTAATAGCAACACAGCATAGAAAAAGTAGTGGGATGACAGACATTTAAATCATGTTAGGACCAGTGATGATGGGGTGGTGAATATTTAGCCTACAAGGCATTATTAAACTTATGTTAAAACATGGTTCATATGAAAGTAAGCATGTAAAATAACTAGCAATAAACAGCCGCTAAATTAATAAAAGTGGATGAGTATTTTCACTGGTAATTTTCTAAATGCATGAAAGAGAAATGGCTTAGGAATCTAATGTACAAAGTAACCCATACTAAAGAAACCAACAAATATGCAACAGTCCTTTCACAATGGCACAATGCCATTTCTGCTCTTTTCTGGAAATTAATAGTACCAGAAATTTAAAAAATTGTTTTTGAGATTTGTTTGGGTAAGACTTCAGTACATCTACAGATATTTTTTGAATTATTAGTAACTGTACTGAAATCCAGTCCTCTTAGTAATCTTAGAAGCAATTTTAGTTAATGCAGGATGTCACTCCTGAAAATGAATCAAATTTTGCTGATAATTCCTTTCAGATTTTCAAGTGAACATTTTGTCTTCTCCTTTTAAAATTTCACTAACTAATAAAAGCATCTATTTCATTATGGGTCTGTTCTGGTTTTCCTTTTAAGCACTTCTGAAATTTGTGGATGTAAAGAGTGGGGTTGCTTTTGCCAGAATCGTACTCATTTGAAAAATAAGAATGAAAATGTGAAGGAGAAATAGAATTACTAGATGTTACAAATAGCATCTAATGGGGGGGTTAGAGAGGATGTGCAACTTGTTCAATACTTGCTAACATTGCTTGTGAAGATTTTTCACTTTATTGTGACAGCAGAGGGGAAATTTAAAAGAATTCACTACACCAAATATTATGCCTTTCTGCAGAGCACAGCTTAAAAAAGACAAGTCTGTACTGTTTCTCTCAGGTGGGTAAATGTTAAGAGAGAAGAATTCAAGTTTCATGATGCAGCAGCACAAAGCTGGGAAGTGAAAATTATGTTGCAGCAGAGTCCTGAAAATATGACTGTAAAAGTTAATCAATAAAATGTCTATTCCTGTCTATTCACTAGAGGCCCCAGCTGCATAGCTTCACACAATCGATACTACAAATTATTACGATTTCCAGGTTCCCACTGGACATTCCGAACAAATCTTTCAGGTGTAACAGGCTTATACTGGGGGAGGCAAGTAGGGTGGAGGGCTGGGAAGAGGCACTGGGGTTGTGTTACCTTAGGTTTATTTCATTCAGGATAAGTATATAACCAACAAAACCTTTGACTTCTAAAAACTTTCAGTTGTTTCCCTATGAAAAAAGTATTTGGGGCACCCTGTGAAATTAGCAGAAAATGGTTTTACTCTGTTTAATTTTTTTTTTCTGGTTAATTAATCAATATAAGGGATATTTATTGTTTTTAAATCCTAGTCAACCATTTCCGTTTTTCACCACTTCCATGAAAAATAACTCATAACAAGGACCTCACAACAAGGAAATAAAAGCCTGCAGAAATGAACCTTTCCCCTCAAAGACCTCACAACAGCTACAGCAGAATCTCAGGACTCAGTGTCGTTTTAAGTGACCAGTTTATGCTGCGCTGTATTTTTCTTTGTATGATCCTGTGCTCTCGTCTTGATACCAGCTGCATTTGTCAGATTCACTGAGGAGGAAGGTAGGAAAAGTCCAGAACTGTATGATTTTGAATAAGTCAGCACCAAAGGGATGTTACTTTATGACACATGCAGTACCCTTCCTAGTGACTAAATATAACCCTTATGACATTCCCTGTCCCAGAAGACTCAGGGGACAGAGATCCATTGTTCTTTCTGTCTCCCAAGGAACAGAACAGAGCAGATACTGGCTGGCACAGCATTATTGTTTCCAGGTACACAGTATCTTGTTTTAAAGGGAAATTTCAATATTTAAATGACTTTGTTGTTAATTTCTTAGATTTATCAGTTCTACTTTATTAAACCTATTGTTTTGAAATTGTAGTTTTAATCTTCCAGATTCAACAAATAATTTGGTTAATCCTGCAGCAATGCATCAGAGTACTTTTAAAAAGCAATGATATCAAAAATTAAAGTCAAAATTTTACATAAGATTAAATAAAAAATAATTTTTATAATCTGCAGATCTAAGAAAAGATTTCCCTTACTCAAAGTTTATGTTCATGTGCTGAAGTAACAAACTTCCAAAGTCGTTGAACAAGTGTAGAAAACAGAACAGAAAAAGGTCAGTTAGTTAATAATTTTTGCATGTGAAGAGAATCATTCCAGTTTTATTTGTTCATATAAAGTATAAAAAAACTTTTAAAAAGTCCTTCTGAAAAATCTTTTAATGATTATCATTTGGCCTTCTATTTCAACCTTAGTGAAACACATTTCAGTAAACTTTTGCAAAATTCCTGCTCTCTCAAAAGCTGTATTTCATGACACGATCAATCAGTTACAGCTGGGAGTTTCAATTCCATTTCCCCTCTCCTTTCCCCCCAGCTCACACTAAGTTACCACAATCAGTAGTCCTAGAAGTTTGCATCCTTTTTATTTACAAAGAACTATCTACAAGATTAGGCATAACATGGCATTTTGTAAACTGAGGAATAACTTCAAATGGTTAAGAAAACCTACTATGGCAAAAGATTCAAGCTCTGTTAGGAAAGTAAATCACTGACAGTGTTTTCCCTAGAGAAGTACTAGTAATGTCTTTAGAGATATAACTACAGGTTGAAAACCACCAAGCTATTTTATTTAAAGAAATGAAGACACATTACTGAAGACAGTGTTTCTTCCATGAAGCTTTTCCCAGACTCCAGCATAAATATTAACTTAAAACATTTGAGCTGAAGAATGGATGAAGTTCCAGTTTAAAATTTATTTACATTGAGCCTATATAATATTTTCCTTTAGATGCATCATGTTTGTTACATCTGAATTTAGCAAGTCTTCCTCAGAACATTTGATGCTTGCCACAAATCTGAGTTAAAACATTTAGCTCTAAATGTTCAATCCACCTCCAAATGGACAGATTTTCTTTTTGCAGCCAGATTATCTTGTATAGTGTTCATCATAGTCTGTGATATTAAGAAAAAAAAAGCTTGAAATTCAGTGTGTATACATAGGGATTGCTTAATGCAACATAACTTTAATAAGAAGAGAATGCATAAAAAAGGCATCAACTGAAGTGAGTAATTTTTAACATAGTCCAAGAACTCTAAATAATTAATAACTTTGTAGCTCAATATAAAATACAGTTAATATTAAGCTAAACTATAAAATCTAATTTTTGAACATTGCTACTTTTTTATAAAATCCCAAGAGTTAGCCCTCAATCTAATAGATACGAAATTTGACTGATTAGAGCAAAAGTACTTTTTTCAGTGTAAACTCTTCTAAAGTATACAGTTTGCTTTTTTTTTGTTAACAGCTTCATATATGCCTTGCTATTGTGACTAGAAGTTCAAACACCAAATTTTCTTTAATTTGGTAGCCTCTTGCTTAGAGGCAGCTTCTCTAACAAAAAGAAGAAAGACAATAAGACCCATATGTAACCTTTGGTCTCTGAAAAGAGGAAGATGAGAATACCATTAACAGATAGGTAATAAACAATTACACATACTATTCTACTTCAACACTACAGAATACTAATTTAAATAATAAACCAGACTTCTACTAATTGTATTTTTTAACACTCATTTCTTTAAGTGCAGGATGTATTTTAAAACATACATTAATCAAACATTTCGATTTAATAGTTTATTCAATAGAGCTACAGACCTCAGTTACATGACACCTTACCTGAGAGAAACGATTAATACAGTACATATTAAAAGGATTTACTGCTGACTTTAATGTCTTTTGTTTCTCAAATACCGAAAAAGAAGAAACTCACTTGTAATCACTAATTTCTTCTTCAGAAGTTAGATTATGTTTTCTCAGGGTCTTCAGCTCTCCGTCTGTGTTTTTCTACTGTTCTGTTCTTGGTGAACTGTTTCTGCTATTTGCTCACTTAGCTGCTCTTGAGTTGCTTTCAAGCTGGATTCCATTAGAAGAAGTTTTTCATCTTGACTGGCAAGTTCTTGGGATGTAAGTCTAAAAAAAAAAAAAAAAAGAAAAAAGAGAAAGCTTTACATTTTAAGCTCAAGCCGAGTGATATTTTTGTTTTAAATGCAATACAGTGCAACCCTCTGTAAGAGCTGGTCAAATGCTGTTTTCAAGAGAAGAGAATCATTCCGTTCCCAAATCTTGAGAGAAAAATATATTATAAATATATAATAGCTGACTTAAGTCTCTTTACAGTAAACTCATATAAAGAAACTTGGATTCAATATTCTGCAAACATTTAAACTGCTACCAGAGCTCACTGTATACATGCACATCCAGTATTTCATCCCTTCTAAAGCAAACACCTATTGCCTTTGTATTTTGCAGCATAAATCAATCTAGAATTCAAAATCACAGTTTTGAAAATAAAGAAGTTTTTATACCATTTAACAGTAGTAACATACAATTTAAGCTTGAAGTCTTCAATTTCATTATATTTTTTCATGAATTACAGAGCACATGCATAGTAAAAACCCGTTCTTTTCCAAGGTCATCCAATAGATGGCAATCTTTCCTTAGACCAAAAGAAACCATATCCGTGCACTGCCAGCTCTCAGAAAAATAAGTGATTTAAGACAAAGACATTTTTCCTTTGTTCTTTGTTGACCATTTTCCTAAAAGATATATGTACATAGGCTTTAATTTAAATATTTAGCCCTTAGTATGTGCCCACATGAGTTTGTGTCAGTGTGCAGGTGTATGTGTTCCTGCACAGACACAAATCCACACACATGTATTTGTTTTTATACTCTTTCATAAATATATGGCTTTA